>JALPQD010000604.1:0-277500 GCA_023101885.1 Typhlomys cinereus | reverse complement strand
AAATGTAATTCAAAACTCCTTTAAGATTCCAGGTCCTGGGAGCATCGCTGAAGAAAGGGCGTGAGAATGTAAGAGGGTAGATGGTTGCTTCAGACTGACAGGGCCACTCATGGCAGCTGCCTCTACTTCCATGAGACCCATTTAGCCGTTAACACTCTACCATCAAGAGAGAAGACACCTTTCTCAAAGACTGAGGATTAATGCTAGATGGGGAGGAGGAGCTACTCTCCCCAACGGGATGCCACTGGTCTGCTATCCTTGCTCTAACAGGCGCTTAGACACATGTCACTAATAGTAGTAGCCCAGGTGGGACTTAGTAAGCCACACAGAGGGACAAAGAAGTGGGAGGAAAACAGGTGGGGAGGGAAAGTTTGTAGTGGGAAAGTGCAGAGATTGAGATGGGATCATAATGACACAAACACATGAGTAAAGCCCTGAATGAATAGAAATTAATTTTAAAAACTAAGAACTTGCCATGGGAATAAAATAGCTGTTTCACAAACAGTTTTATTTAGAAAAAAGGAAGAAAAAAACCTAACAACAAAACTACAAAATACAAGAGCCACAGGTGGAAAGATGCCAACAAACTATGCTCTGGATAAACTTGTTGTGCCTCGTCACGCAGGCCTCACACGGTTCCTCTCCTCACTTGCAAACTCTTGGCAGTTATGCCACACAGGGTGAAGAGCTACTCCTTCCAGTGGAATACCCTCAAGTGTTATTGAGGTCAGGCGGGATGCTCTGCTATGTGCTAATGAAGCAAACCCGGAGGAAAACTAGTGGGACAGACACACAAAGACAGGATTGGGAGGAAATTTTCTATGCAAGAAAGAGGGAGAGGGAATCAGGTGACATGGGGTGAAAACTACTTAACCTCATTGTATACATGTATGAAACTGTCAAAGAATTTAAGAAAAAAAGATGTCTGTTTCAGGCATTTTGTCAGTGACAGAAAGCCAACTAATGTATACACAGTAATTTCCAAGACTTTAAGGATTTTGATTCACATGAGATGTTCTTGTCAACAAATTGTGCTGGACAACAAGGATATAAATCAACTACAACTGGATCAAAGATTTGAAATGTAAGACTTGAAAACGTGAACATAACAGGGAATATAGGAACTATTTCCACACAATGAAAGAAACGGTCTTTCAGTACAATCCAAAATGGCCACAGAAGCAAAACAAAAACAAAACAAAATTAAGAAATGAGATCACTTAAGCCAAAACAGGCGGCATCCTTATCTGACCAATCTGATAATCTCAGTTTGGAAAAGATGGATTCAAAGAAACATCTTCTGAGATAAGGACATGGGTTTCTTTAAGAGAAATAAAGAAAAACATGGGAATTGTCAGGCCTTGGTGTTTCTTCCCAGCTCAGGCCTAAAGTCTGTTCCCTGGGGAAGGTCACAGTAACCCCATGGGCAGGTGCTAGGAATTTCTTGGAATGTCAGGGGCTGAATCCTCTCTCCTAGATAATTTGGGTTTTGCCTCGGGCAGGAAGAATTCTTCTGGGAATTAGGAGTGCCCTATACCTGCTCTTAGGGTTTTTTTGGAAATGGCTTCCTGCTCTCCGATCTACAGAAGCCTGCTTTTTAACTTTTAGTCAAATTCTAAATAGAGATTTCATGTCTAGTCACTTACAATAAGTAGACTTGTTAGGCACTGATTTTAAGGAAATTAGAGAATAACTTCTAGAGTCTTAAAACATAGGTGGGTAAAATTCCCACCTATGTACTAACTCAGAAATTCCAGAAGTATAAAGCTATGCTATCAGTCCACTAGAACCTTAAAAGAAACTGTGATACCCTCTTACCCTGGCTGAAGGACATGCCAAGGAAGAGACCATCATGTCAGAAAGTCTAGATGCCAAGACTGCCCCTGGAGATGGTATTTGCAATCCAAACTGGGAGTATCCATGTTAGAAGCAAAGGGGACTGTGTTTTTCCTATCCCAAACAGCACTCTTATGAGAAATCACAGAAATGGACCATTCGAGTGCACTCCCACCAATGATTGCCTCCTCCCCAAAAGAGACACCCATGGCAGGCATATGGGGCCTGACAGATTGGACCCCAGGTTTGGAGTATGCATGGTTCACAAATGGGTCATCTAACTGATAGCAATACACTTCTGGAATTCCTCAAAGGAAGACATAAGCAACCTTATTATTAAGGAATAGAAGGATGCTATTATAGGAGGAATTATTCTTTTAATAATTATATTAAGTGTTTTCTTTAGTGCATATCTCAGTAGTGCTCCATCATTCTAGGTGCTTATGGCCTTGATTATCCAAGCCATGGCCCCCCTAGAGATGTGGTTCAAGCTTGGATAGCAGAGACTGCATGAGCTGCATACAACTTCCCAAGTTGGAACCTGCTGCCATCCCTGGTGCCCATGTCAACCTGCCTGACTGAGAGGATCAACCTGGAGAAGACAACAGCAAAAGCTCATGCTGGGACTTATGGGGTGTTGGGGACTCCTATAGTTAATTGTTGAAATCAAAAGAAGATCATTCCTCCTATGTGTATTTTAAAATAAGCACTCTCTGTTTAGATATGTCAACTATGCAGGCTCAGCCCCATGGCTATCCAGTGAAGCATTATAGATTAGATAAGAGAATGTTTCTGTTAAGTACCTTTACCCTCAAGCAATGGGTTAGTTTCTTGAAAAAAGGTCCACCCTGAAGGTGATTTTGCTGATTAGAAAATTATACATCTACTGTAGGTGCAACATTCTTTACCCCAAAATTTTCTGTATAAAAGCTGTCATGAAAGTTTCAATAGATGGATTCAAAATTCACTCGGCCTAAAGAGAATTGCATGTGTTCTCCACCTGGTCCTAGGGAGCCCTGGTCTCGAGGCCGCGACTCTGGTCTGCGGCATAAACACATCTGTACAAATTAGTCAATCAAAAGAACAAATACTAAATGTACAGAATGAAAAACGTTGTCAAACTACTTATCTAACTAAAGATTAATTTCTAGACTAGATAAGGATACTAGCTATCTATCTAAACAGCAGAAAGAAGATGAGCTGGTTAAATCTGGGACATATCATTAGCAGACATTCCTGAATATGACAGTCACCATGACTACGAACAAATGATCATTACCACTAAACATTAAAGAAATATACAATGAACATACAATGAGACATGATTGCACTGTAGTTAGAATGGCAGTACATAATACACAAAATAGAAAATGATAAAAACTGACAAACTGATGATAGTTATATAATCTGCTCTGAAATACAGCATGATGGTTCCCAAAAGAGTAGACATACAACTAGGGGCTGGAGAGGTGGCTCAGGGGTTAAGCCTCCGCCTTGCAGGTGGAAGGTCCTGAGTTCGGATCCCAGATCCCACGTATAGACGCCAGGCGGAAGCGGGGGCGGCCTGCGCTTCTGGTCCTGGTAGGCCGGAGCCTGTGAATCCCGGGGCAGAAGGAGGTAGAGGCGTCCACGGTGGTTCGAGAATTTGTCCGTGGTTCTACACACACACACACACACACACACACACGCACATGCATATGCACACAGTTGAATAAATAATAATAATAAAAAAAATTAAAAAAAAAAAGAGTAGACATACAACTATATTAACACTACTCCAGTGTTGGCTGGATATATTCAAAATAAATTATATCAGGATTTTATTACAGAGAAATCTGCACTCCAACATACATTGTAGCCATGTTCTTAAAAGTCAAGATAATGAGTCCACTCAGGATCCACAAAGAGCAGGTAAGAAGGTGGGAAATATACACAACTGAGGGCTGAGGATGTACTGTGTGCATGAAGCCCTCCTGTGCCCCCAGACACCACACAGACCAGGCTGGTAAGACAGCCTGTCACTCTTGGGATGCTGCAGGCACACCCACTCAAGTGTTCTCTGCTACACACAGGTACACACACACACACACACACACACACACACACTCACTCACTCATTCTTACACACAAAATATATAAGTAAATTTTTTTTCAAAAGTGAGAGAGTGAGGGAAGATGATTCCAATTATCACACTTGGACTTTTGTACACACATTCACAGGGGTGAATGTGCATCTACACGTCTGTTCTCCCACGTGCAAACATGCATGCATACACATGCACAAGAAAAGTACAAAAATGTAAAATTTATTTTGCAAACAAAATAAAATGAAATAAGGACAATCTAATCGGGTATTATTCATACGTTAAATTCCATCACTTAGAATGAAATAGTAGGAAAGGTCATTATGTGAAGTTGTGGAATAGCTACTTCCTCGGGTTTGAAATGACCATTGCTGTTTAGAGCAGAACAGTCATGGTGACCAGCAGGCCGTGGACCACAAGCATGGTAGTCACAGGGAAGTAGGTGGCAGGTACCTGGGACAATTCTCAACACAGTCATGAGTCCTCAAGTGAGATTCAGCAGCGATCCTCTCTAACCAATAGCATGTCATACGGAAGAAAAATTGACCAGGGTTGGCTCTTCCCCTGGTCCAGTGGTCTGACAGTCATGTTTATGCTCCCCAAACCCATAGTAACCTCATTTATTTACCAATTAGATTGGGAATTAGAGGTACTGACTTCCTCTTTCTCCTGGATAATCAATGTTTCTTCTACGTCTCTTAGGAAAGTCCTGAAATCTAAGAGAAATATATCACAAAAGGCAATAAAAACATCCTAGGTTCTCAGACTTGCAAGCAAAAGTTGACATAAAAGATGCAGTAGTAAATACAATGTTGACAACAATTAACTGTATATTTCAAAACAGTTACAGTTAGAGACACTGACTTTAACCAACACAAGCAAGCAATTTCTGCCTGAGATGCCAGACCTGCTACTTTCTGTCAGTCTGTCTGACATGACTGACCTATTACATTCATCTGATAATTTCATACTGTATGTAGATTGTAAAGCCACAACTTGTTCCTAAATTGTGTCACTGCTATGTGTCAACTAAATTGAAGACAATCGGGGGCTGGAGAGATGGCCCAGGGGTTAAGACTCTGCCTTGTAAGCAGAAGGTTCTGAGTTCAGACCTCAGATCCTATGTAAAAACGCCTGGTAAAAAGTGGCCTAAATTTCTGCTCCAGGCAGGCAGAACCTAGACAATCCCAAAGGGAAACAAAAAGGAGATAGAAGCAATCCAGGATCATTTCTGAAGTCATCCTTGGTCCTCTGTAGAGACACACAGTGCTCTACAGAGTGCTCTCTGATACACATACACACACATACACACACGCGCATATGCGCGGGTGCGCACACACAAAATTAAATAAAATTTAAAAAATAAATAAAGTGAAGAAAATATATGACTAGTAAAACATTACACTGATTCTTATATGTGTCAAGCAAAAAGAAAGTAACTAGTATTATTGTTACAGTGGAATCAAGACTCACCCAAGGACACCAGGCTGCTGTAGTTCTCCAGCATCACGACTCTGTAGAGGGTCCTCTGAGTGGCACTCAGCACCTGCCTCTCCTGCCACGAGATGTCCACAGCCAGGTCCTCAAATGACACCATCCCCTGCAATGACACACTCGCCATCAACACATGTCTCCTGGGTCTTTAAACCAGAAAATGTGAATTCACCTTCTAAGTATATCTCTTATAGAAAACTGGCTTGATTTACATTCTGTAGCATTGCAGACAGAAACACCAGCCCAAATATTTTGTATCTTTTGTTAACACAGTGATTCAGGAAAACATGATAAAAGCATTTCCAAGGAGTTCTAGGAGAAATAAAACTCTATACAAGTACTTGTTCATAGACACCTGTTTTATTAACTGCAAGGAGAAGGAATGTACAACCCAAATCACATAAAAAAATCCAATCTGTAAAGAATGCAAGCACTGGGGCTGGAGAGGTGGCTCAGAGGTTAAGCCTCCGCCTTGGAGGCGGAAGGTCCTGAGTTCGGATCCCAGATCCCACGTATAGACACCAGGCGGAAGCGGGGGCGGCCTGCGCTTCTGGTCCTGGTAGGGCGGAGCCTGTGAATCCCAGGGCAGAAGGTGGTGGAGGCGGCCATGGTGGTTCCCGAATTCGTCTGTGGTTCTACACATACACAGACACACACACACACACACAGACACACAGACGCGCGCCCACACATACATACATACACACATGCGCACAGTTGAATAAATAAAAAAATAATAATAAAAAAAAAGAATGCAAGCACTGACTTGAGGTTAGGGGCACATCACCAGAGTACAGTACTGCCTGTAGATGTTCTGCAGATTGCTGGGATAGAAAAGTCACCGAAGTGCCACAGAGGCCTGAATTTCCACTAGATGAGACAATCCAGAAGGAACCGGGGACCCCATAGACACAGACAGGCAAAAGGGAGGGAGGAAGTGGGATGGATTAATAAAGAGAGAGGAAGAAAGGAGAGAAGGGAAGGAAAGCAGTGGGCAAAGGGATAAATACTCAATATGCTTGTAAAACTAGGAAAAAAAACCAAAAATATTATTTTTTATAAAAAGCCATCAAAGTTCTTATCCACATGGGAACCTTTAAATTACAACACTAACCCACCACGCAAACTGTGTCTAGTGACCTTTGAACAGCAAGATGAGTCTTTATGGTGCAAAAGCAGCATGACTATCAAGGCAGTAACCAACGGCTTTGTGAATGGATTTCAGGTCCACTTCGCAGAAGGTGGTTCTACTTGACACAGGAAACCAGACCAAAGCTTATGATAGGGAAGGCCATAAACTAGAGAACCTACAACTGTTGTTCTGCTTAAATGGACATGGTGTCAAACTGCCCGCTAATATTTAATGCCTGCCCCATAGATCAGTGCTGCTCTCATCCTTGGGCAAAGAAACTTCCGTTTGCAGCCACCAACCATTCATGCAGAACTCTAACTGGGCCTCTTATCCTGTTGTATGTTAGAAATTTAACTGATATTTTATATTATGTGTAACTGGGCATGAGCTGAGAAAAAGTGACTGCAAGTGTTCAGACCCAATATGGAGCATCTACACTACCTACCTAAGGCTCAGGGAACTTGGCAGAATGGGGGAATTTAAGAGGTTAAAAGTTGGAATGGAATGTTGTGATATACTTCTGGACATCCTGTGGTTTTGTACCTATGAACAAAAAGTCCAGAAGACTGGACACATCAACATTGAACCATGGATAGGAAAGGAGCTCACAATTCCTGCCAATGCAACCAGGGGGCCACACAAAAGTTAAAAGTTCTAAGGGGGGAGTCATGTTTCAATAACTTACCCACTCCACTCAAAATAACCTGTATGCATATTCATGCATGCAATCCTAACTAAATGAAATAGGACAAACACACACATACAAACAGGATAGGAACTTGAGAAGGGATTTGGTGGAAACGGAAAGGGGAAAAGAAAGAATGATGGGAAGGACTTTGATTAAAGCAATTACATACATGGATATGTGTATGTATGTATGTGCAATGCTGACCAAAATAAACATTGAATTTAGAGTCTATGGTCATTAAATCATACACTCAGTATTTATGGTTGCACTAATATGATACATATAATATAAAAATATCAGTTAAATTTCTAATATATAACAGGATAAGAGGCCATAAGTTTCGGGTGATTTCTCTGGTTTGTTGTTTTCAGCTATGCTGTGCTTCCCTTTCTTATAAACATAAAATGCTAAGGTCAGTCACCTAATCTGGGTCCAAAGAGTGAGATTGCTCTGCAGTCTAATGGACTACGTCTCAAGGCAAGTGACACGTGTGAGCAAAGAGATTGGTGCAAACAAGTGCGGGGAAAGGGGAGGAGAGAGAGAGACAGACAGAGACAGAGAGTCACAGACAGACGCAAACGAACCCGGAAGTGTCCGCAGAGCTGCAGCATGACTCAGCCTGTGTCCCCTGGCAGCATCTGGAGGGCGGAGAGACCGCGGGGACCCGGGATGTGGAACCCGGTGGGGGGGCACTATCGCCCCGCCCACACGGTAGCTTCGGTTCCGGCGTCCGCAGCAGCCACCGCCCCCGGCCATCCCCCGCGTCCTCCCCGCACCCCGCCGGCCCCCCGATTCCCGCACGACGGCTCCGCGCCCCTCCCCGCCGCGCTGCAGGACAGAGCTGGGGCTCGAGTCCCCGGGCACCTACGGCCGGGAGCGCACAGCGGCCGCGCCACCCCGGAGCCCCTGCCGCGCCCCCCGTGGCCCGGGACCCCGCCGCGCTCACCGGCGCCGGCTGCATCCCGCGGCCTCGCGGCGCTGCCCCGCGCGTGGACGTGACACCGAGCGACAGAGCCGCAGCGGAGAGAACCGGGCCGGTGGACAGACAATTAATTGTCAAGAAGGCAGATCAGCCGCAAAGCCCGCCCCCTCGCGGCCTTCCTTGAATCTCATTGGACATGCTTCACGCCAGCGCTTTCAAAAGTGGACAGCCCTTCATGTCCCGCCCCTCAGCTCTTGAGTGACAGCGCAGGGCAGGAAACCTTCAGCTAAGGAGACAAATGACAGTTTCTGTTCTTCGGCGATTTGGGAAGAAAAGGAAAAAGAAAAATGCATATGAAAGATGATTGCAAGGGGTGCGACATTCCCCACTTGCGGATAAAGGCGGTAGCGAGCAAGCCTGGCACCTTGAATTTTTCCCCTGTGGTTGAGCATCACCCCATGTTGTTTTTCTCTGTCTCTGTCTCTTTCTTTCTCTCTGTATCTGTCTGTTCCCCTTCCCCTTCTCTCTCCCTGTTTCTCCCTCTACCTCTCCCTGTCCCAAAAGAAAGCAGTCAAAAGAGAAAATCGTGCCACTCACAAAAGTCAGACTAAATTTACTCCGTCAACTGTTAGGACATTAATAATCACATCAAATATTAAAATTAATCTTAACCACATGGCTGAATGGTTAAAGAGGAAAACTGCTTAAAAATACAATTTATCACGGATATGTTGCATATGCTCCAACACAAACGCAGACACACAAGCCGAAAATAGCAAATCCTTATTTTTTTTTTAAATTTTTTATTATTATTATTATTTATTCAACTGTGCGCATGTGCGTGTGTATGTGTGCGCGTGTGTGTGCGCGTGTGTGTCTGTGTGTGTTGTGTGTGTGTCTGTGTATGTGTAGAACCACGGACGAATTCGCGAACCACCATGGACGCCTCCATCTCCTTCTGCCCCGGTATTCACAGGCTCCGGCCTACCAGGACCAGAAGCGCAGGCCGCCCCCGCTTCCGCCTGGCAAATCCTTATTTTTTAAAAAATAATTTTATTGATCAATTGGTTGGTTGGATAATTAATTGAGTGGGACAGTTCATCTGGTAGCACATAGGTTAAGAGTCAAAAGACAGAAGTCATTTAGACTTTCCCCTGTGGCCTTCCAGGTATTGAAAGCATGTTGCCTGTTTGTAAGCAGGAGCCTTATCAACTGAGCAACTTCCCCAGCCCCCAGACAACGCCCCTATTATAGTTAGTGGGTGATAGACCTCAAGAGAAAAAGTGATTGGGGAGTGGAAGGGATCTTCTTGGGAGAAGGATGGGGGATTAAACAGGTCATTACTGGGAAGAAATTATCAAAGAAAAAATCATTGGTCGCACTTAAAACTTTTTATCTCAGGACTGTGGAGATGGCTAAGTTGGTAAAGTGCCTGCTATGCAAACAGAAGGATATGAGTGTAGTGCTCCAAAAGTCACATAAAAACCCAGGCAGGTGGTTCAAACCTGTCACCTAGTACAAGAGAGAAGAGGAGCTAAAAGCAGGCAGATCCCTGAGGTTTGTTGCTATCAGCCTGGCCAAATTGAAGAGTTTCAGGTTCAGGGAGAGGTTCTATCTATCAAAATTTTAATGTAACATATCTACATGTCGATATATAGATGCATAGGATTAGATAGATTAAATAAGAATTCTGGACTCAACAAATCTGTGATTTACAGAAAAACATTACAAGAGTCACGATGTGGTGATACATGCTTGGATTAATAGTGTTGGGCCTCATCAAGACCTTGGACAAGGCCTGTTGGAACTTCCTGAGCCTGGCTAGAGTTTCATGATCTGTTTAAGCTGCCTCACCAGCATAACTCAGCACAGCCTTGTGGCTGATGCAATATAGCCTTAGATAGCAATAGCAACTGGCCCATAGTAATGCCCCACTAGCCCATAATAATCTCATGAGACCACAAATCTCGGGAGACTATGCCTTCTACAGTTGGTGCTGTTAAACTGCCTAGCTGAGAGGGCCAATCAGCAAAGACTCACGCTAGGACTTATGGGATGTCGGGTGGGGTATATAAGGGCCTGACTGTTGGAATAAAGAGGCTTTTTCTGCTTTGACAGAGCTCCCGGTCTGGTGTGACTTTCCCGGGTGGTGAGGGGGTCAGGGCCAGGCGACACTCATCATCCTGCTCAGCCCCAGGTTGTGCCTAGCTAGACCAGCACTCTCTTCTGCACTAACTGCCGAGAGCCCGGCACCATAGCTCTTGGGAGATAAAGACCTGATAGACAAGTCGAGCTTTACTATTAATCAAATCGAAGACCATCTAGGGCTTCCTTGAAACATGATATGAAAACAGCTCGAAATAAAATACAACAGCCAAAAAAACAAAATTTGGAGTCTCCAAGTTCATAACAGAGACCTAAGGAAACTGGGTTTACTCACAACAAAATGAGTAGGGAGACCAAATTGAACACAAGTTAGTGGCACAGGTAAGACACAGAACAGCCTTACGCTCTTTCATATAAGTTTAAGGAACTACTTGCAAGTTTATCAGTGTAGATAATGCTTGAGAGCAATGATGTTGGAATTGTGCTGACACTGAATTCACCTAAGGAACTCTGAGAATTCCCAGTTAGCATATCAGCACAAGGATTCTCATTTCTTTGGCCCATTGTAATTTGAGATTGGAATTATTTTTAAAAGTGGTACTATGAGACTTTCATTATATTTATGTGAGAGAAAGTTACAGACCACCATACTATAAGTCAACTAAAAGGAAAAGGGGGCCTTTATTGATTGGGTGGGTGGCTTAGAGGGGCTAGTGCCTGAAAAAAAAATCTCTGCATGATGAACCCTAGGAATTTCAGGATTTATAAAGAAAAAAAAATTACAATAGCAATTGAGTTAAATTTAGGTGAGACAGATCTTGTTACAGCATCTATTTTGCAAATGTTTTGGTTTGGGAGGACCTCCCTAACTGGGAAGGATCAGCGATACAAGTCACACCAAAACCAGGACATAATATGTAAAGCAGATTTATTGTAAAGTGTTGCAGTTCACCTGCATGGTTGCTGATAAAATCACCATCAAACAGCTTAAGGGGACAAGGGATTTATTGTCTCTTATGATTGTCCAGTTATAGTTCTCAGTCCAGTTTGACAGGAGAGAGAGAGATGGTTGAGAGAGGAATGATCCTTATTTGCCAGAGCAGCATGACTGGCCAAGTGTACACAAGGATTCCAATTTTCTCAACCAGTTTTCTGTATTTTATTCCAGGGCCTAGTCCCAACCACCTGGGCCTTCCCCATGAGCCAGACAATCTCCTACAGGTTTGCCCTGGGCTTAACCCAACCACTAATTCTCCACAAATGTGTCCAGAGCTCAAATCCTCAGTTGTAAAGTTGACACCTGTTCCTAACTATGACAATCAGGGATTCTGCTATGTTGATAAGCTTGCCTAAATTCCTAGCTAAGCATATCTTTTATGCATTGAGTATTCTTTCTTTTCTCTGTCCTCCTGACATTGTCCTGTAACTCCAGTGGCTAAGTCAGTTTTTCCTGCCATTTTCTTTTCCACAGTGGCCAACAGAACATAAAATAAAGTGGTTTAACATTATTACACATTAGGAAAATGTATTTTTATTACAAATAGAATGGCTTCAGGAAAGAAAGGGAGAACATGATCTTGAAATTTTCTACTTAATATGCTCAGCTTATATAGGCATGTGTGTCAATCCCAATTCCATAACAAAATTTCATAACCATTTTATTTAATAAAAGCACTTATTGCCATTTTAGAAAACGTATCAACTTCCTATAGGGAGAAGATATATGTGAAACATAAGATGGATGAAAGGAAGAATTTGTAGGAAGGAATCTTTTTTTTTTCTGAAGATAATTTTCATAAGAAAACACATGCAGGATTCTAGTATAGTTTGTCAGACCAGCATAAACTATTGGACATACACAAGCACAGTCCTTTTGCTTGCATATTCCTCTTCTGAAAATAGAATGTCGGACTCCTTCCTAAATATGTCATTTATAAGAATTATTCCTGCTGCACATGGAGAAGAGATGTGATGTGGGATGACATTAAAGAAAATGGAACCAAGAAGAGAATGTAGCATAAATTTATTGTGCGAAATCTTCGTAGTAGTAATACATAAATAATTTCTGTGCACATCTTTCAAGAAAGTAAAACAGGGAAAAGCATGCATAATACAGAACCTTAGTATCTTTCTATGTAATTTCTTATATTAATTCCTAAGGATCAAATACATTAGTTATCATGGTTATCACAGGCTCATGTGTTGAACATTTAGTTGTTTGGGAAGGTCGAGGGATCTTGGTCGTGGTGCCATGGAATGGGAAGGTCAAGACCAAGGTCCCTGCTGGGTGAAGGTGGTCACAAGGGGTGGCCCTTGAGATTGATTAGCCCCACTGTACTTCTGGGAGGGGTCTACTCTTGTACTTTTCAGTTTTGCAGTTTTCAGCCTCTTTGATGGATATGACTTAGGCCACCTCCAGCTTCTGCCAGCAAGCCATGTCTTTCTTACCTTAATAGGATATATTAAGTGCTTAACATTGAGTGTCATCTCACAGCAGTAGAGAAGGGTAATCAGTATATTTTTGATAAGTGGTATATGAAACTTTTCCTAATAAGATACTGCAGGAACATTAATTCAACCAAGGTAAGTTTGTAACGAAAGACCAAAGAAACAATTTACTGTTTCCACAAGGGAGTGTTGGCAAAAGGTTATTTATGGAAGCACAGAGGACTCCAAACAACCATGCTGGAAAATCTCATTCCCAGCATGGAAGAAAGATTCCTAATAGTTGCATAAATGGAATTTTCTTTTTGTTTAACCAGTATATATAGTCTACCACCTCAGCTAATGATAAGAATTTGAAAGTCATAGCAGTTAATAGAAGAACTACATGAAAATTCAATTATTGAAAGAACATCCAGAATCCCAGGTATCCTGCTACACCCTCCCATCCCTCCTACTGTGATCTCCAGAGGAATGTGAAAAGTCAAGAGATCTAATACCAATGATCTCTTGCAAGTAGTTACAGATGATCAGATAACATGTCACTTATTCCTCAGTGGATTGAGTTGTTCAACAATACATTAAAAGATTTCTGTGTGAAAGAACAGAAATATTCAAGTATGCTTTATGCATAGAAATGCTTTTCATATCATTTTTGATGGTTGAAATCAACCAGAAAAATGAAGAGAGATCTATGTAGCCGGTGCAAATCAGCAACAGACAAACATCCTTCAAGAGATGAGGAAAGTAGGGTAAATTAAAACATTTAAATGGAATGCAAACCACATTTCAAAGCTGACACATAGAGGAAATATCAGGTTGTGATTCTGAGGAAATTGTCTCATGGCAGGATGTAGTGCTGGCCCACATGAACCTGGGAGCATGCGAATATAGAAGACCCTAAGCATTATCATACACCTGCAAGACCCCTCACTCTGCTCATCTCCATCTCCCTAAGATTCAAAGATCATGGTGTTATGTTCATTTGACCAGTGACAGCCATTTTCTGTCTTCACAGATGTAGCATCATTAACATGAAAAGTTTCATGTTCACTTTCCTCTCGCCAGCCCAGGATGTGGGCAGTCCAGTGAGGATACACTGTACCCCAGGTAAACACCTGCTGCTCACGTCCAAGCCCCAGGTAACCCACTGGCCCCAGTTCCTCCCACCAGCCAGTCCAAGCAGGCGCTTCTCCAGGCTGGGGAGGACCTCTGGGCCACATCCCAGATCCCCAGGTTAATTGCACCCGCTGCCAGCACATCTGCCCCTTCTGCTCGTCCACGGAGGACACACTGCTCATCAGAATTCAACAGAATCCAAAGAAGATCCAAATAAAGCTCTAGGGGACAAAGGCCACACATCTGAAATTCTCTAAATTCATCCTATCACATGGGAGAGATTCTGCACATCCAGCCTAAAGATAAGTAAATCCCCTTTTTACCATCCTGTTCCTTTCAATAATTAGTTACTGTAGAGTAACTTTTCCATATAGCCACCCCCAACTTTTCCATATAGCTACAACTTCAAGGACTATACCACTCACCCTCACATATTACCAAGGTAACTAAATCGTAAAAGGGCACTACCATACTAATATTCACCCCTGGCCATCCCCTGTACTAACTGTCTAATAGCCTCATCTAGGAAATAACAATAACAACAAGCGTAACCAACATCAAGGCAAACACTAGTAATAACTCCCCAAGAGTAGTTATATCAACTAATTCAGTTCAATCAAAAACACAGAGAAATTGAAAGAATGTCTTGAGATAAAACAACAATGCCCAAGTCAAAGTGCAAATCCATGAGAAATAAAACCCAAGAAAACAAATCTCCCACTGAAAGAATTAACCCTGTAATGATAAATTCCAACCAGAACAAATCTACAGAAAATAGCCAAGACAGCCTGACCCAAGATAATGACTTTCAAAGCATGATCATTACCATGATCAATACTATGAAAGAGGAAATCCGGATCAACCACTTTGAACAGGAACACAACAGACACTTGGAGGAGTTGAGAAAAACAGTTCAAGAAACAAAATAGGCATAAAGCAGTTAAAACAGTCTCAAGCAGAGTTTAAAACTGAATTAAAAGACAAGTTATCTTCAACCCAAAACTCAACAGAGGATCTTATCAGCAAAACAAACGAAGCAGAAAATAGAATTTCAGATCTTGAAGACAAAGTGGGAGTATAAACAGCTCAATGGAAGAGGTTGTTAAAACCAAAAAGATACTTGAGAGAAATATTCAAGTTATGGGATACCCTGAAGAAGCCTAACATGCGTATTCATGGAATACCAGAACAAGAATCCCAAAATACCACCCCTGAGGAAATTTTTCAAACGATCAGCAAGGAAAACTTTCCTCATCTAAAAAAAGAGAAGCCCATCTATATACAAGAGGCATTCCGCATCCCAAACAGATATGACCAAAATAGAAACTCACCACGGCAAATAATAGTCAAAACACTACACATTCAAGACAAAGAAATGGTGCTGAGAGCCTCAAGGGGGAAAAAAAAGTCACTTTTAAAGGTAAACTTATTAAAATAACAAATGACTTCTCAATGGAAACAGTAAAAGCAAGAAGAGCTTGGAGAGACATACTTCAAGTATTGAATGAGCAAAAATGTCAACCCAGGCTGATATACGCCTCAAAACTATCTGTCATGATTGAGGGGGAAAGAAAAGTTTTCCAGCACAAAGACAACTTGAAGGCTTACATGTCCATCAAACCAGGCCTTCAAAAAATGCTAGAAAATATAATCCAGTTTGAAGAAAAGAACAACCATATCCAGAAGGAAAGAAGGAAAGTATAATACCACCAAAACCTAAAAGCCAAATAATACACTTACGAAAGCCATTAAACATAAAAAGTAATTTCTCCATTATGACATTAAATGTCAATGGAATTAACTCACCAATCAAGAGACACAGATTACAAAACTGGATTAAAAATCATAACCTGCCAATCTGCTGCCTTCAGCAAACTCATTTCACCACAAAAGATAGGCACACCCTAAAAATAAAAAGCTGGTCAAAAATTCTGCAAGCTAATGCAACCATGAAACAGGCAAGGGTAGCTATTGTGCTATCAGACAAAGTGAACTTCAAACTAAAAAAAAAAATCATAAGAGACACAGATGGATACTACATTTTAGTCACAGGTACAGTTTACCAGGAAGACTTCACAATACTGAACACTTACACACCTAATACAGGCTCCTCCACTTCACCTACAAGTCAAATCTTACTGAACATCATAGAACCCAAACTAGTGAAAGGCTTTATGAATGTAAACTATGCAATAAAACATTCCATTGGTAGACATTTTAAAACTCATACAGGTGAGTTAGCTAATCAGTCTGCTCCCCGTAAAAAAGCTCTGGGTTTGGTTTGAAACTCAGATGCCAAAGAAGTTGAGAATGAATCCAAGGTGATTCATGGTATCTACTACAATCTTCCACATTCATGTGTATTGACATGTGAGCCCATAGCCACATACACTTGTATACATGATAAGAATTTTAAACGATCATCAAGGAAAACTTTCCTCATCTAAAAAAAGAGAGGCCCATCCATATACAAGAGGCATTCCGCACCCCAAACAGATACGACCAAAATAGAAGCACGCTGTGGCAAATAATAGTTAAAACACTCCACATTCAAGATAAAGAACTGGTGCTGAGAGCTTCAAGGGAGAAAAAACAAGTCACTTTTAAAGGTAAACCTATTAAAATAACAAATGACTTCTCAGTCGAAACAGTAAAAGCAAGAAGAGCTTGGAGAGACATACTTCAAGTATTGAATGAGCAAAAATGTCAACCCAGGCTGATTTACCCTGCAAAACTATCAGTCATGATCAAGGGAGAAAGAAAAATTTTCCAGCACAAAGACAACTTTAAGGGATACATGGCCACCAAACCAGGCCTTCAAAAAATGCTAGAAATGATACTCAAGTGTGAAGAAAAAAACAGGCATATCCGGGAGAACAGAAGGCAAGTATAACATCATTAAAAACGAAGCAATATACTTATAAAAGCTACTAAACATAATAAATGTCTGGAATTAACAATAGTTTCTCCATTATAACACTAAATGTTAATGGAATTAATTCACCGATCAAGAGACACAGATTACAAACATGGATTAAAAATCACAATCCATCAATCTGCTGCCTGCAGGAAACCCATCTCACCACAAAAGATAGGCATGCTCTAAAAATAAAAGGCTGGTCAACAATTCTATAAGCAAATGGAAGCAGAAAACAGGCAGGGGTAGCCATTATGCTATCAGACAAAGTGGATTTCAAACCAAATAATATTATAAGAGACACGGATGGATACTACATTTTAGTCACAGGTACAATTCACCAGGAAGACTTCACAATACTGAACATATATGCACCCAATACGGGCCCCTCCACATTCATTAAGAAAACCCTACAGCGTCTAAAGCAAGAAATCAATCCCCAAATGATAATTCTTGGGGACTTCAACACCACCCTCTCAACATGGGATAGATCAACAGGTCAAAAGCTTAACAGAGACACTTTGGACCTTAATCAAACCCTGAAAGAAATGGACCTTACAGATCTCTATCGAACTTTTCACCCACGCACCATAGAATACACATTTTCCTCAGCAGCACACGGAACTTTCTCCAAAATAGATCACATATTGGGCCACAAAATGAATCTACACATATACAAGAAAGTTGAAATTCTAACCTGTGCCCTATCAGACCACCACGGCCTAAAGCTGGACATCCACAACACATCAAACAAGAGAAAATACACTAACTCCTGAAAACTTAACACTATGATGCTGAATGAGAACTGGATTCAGGAAGAAATTAAAAAGGAAATTCAAGATTTCCTGAAAGTGAACGATAACGAAAATACAACTTACCAAAATCTCTGGGACACAATGAAAGCTGTTCTAAGAGGTAAGTTCATAGCTCTTAATGCCTACGTCAAAAAAATGGAAACATCAGAAATAAACAACTTAACAATGCAGCTTAAAGCTTTAGAGAAACTAGAGCAATCTGATCCCAAAAGTAGTAGAAGAGAGGAGATTAGCAAAATAAGGGGAGAAATATCTGAAATCCAGATTAAGAAAACGATAGAAAAAATCAACCAGTCAAAAAGCTGGTTCTTTGAAAAAATCAATAAGATTGATACACCCCTAAACTAACCAAAAGCAAGAGAGAGAAAACCCAAATTAACAAAATTAGAAATGAACATGGAGTTATCACTACTGATACCCAAGAAATCCAGAGAATTATAACATCATATTTCAAAAACTTATACTCTGTGAAGTTTGACAACACAAAAGAGATGGATGAATTTCTAAGTAAACACAACTTACCTAAATTGAATCAGGAAGTTGTGAATTATTTAAATAGTCCTATAACATATAAGGAAATTGAGGAAGTAATCTCGAATCTTCCCACCAAAAAATGTCCTGGATCAGATGGATTCAGCACAGAGTTCTACCAGACATTTAAGGAGTTAATAACACCAATACTCCTTAAACTGTTCCATCAAATAGCAAAGGAAGGAACACTACCAAATTCCTTCTATGAAGCTAATATCATTTTAATCCCAAAACCTAATAAAGACTGACTTAAAAAAGAAAACTATAGGCCGATCTCTCTGATAAACACAGACGCAAAGATTCTCAACAAGGTTTTAGCAAATTGGATTCAAAAACATATTAAAAAGATTATTCACGGGGACCAAGTAGGCTTCATGCCTGGCACACAAGGTTGGTTCAACATATGCAAATCAATAAATGTAATTCATCATGTAAACCAGTCCAAAGTCCAAGACCACATGATACTCTCGATAGATGCAGGAAAAGCTTTTGACAAGATCCAACAGCCTTTTATGATCAAAACGCTAGAGACAGTAGGAATGGAAGGAACCTTTATCAATATAATAAAAGCTATATATAACAAGCCCACAGCAAGGATTATGCTCAATGGGGAACAATTGGAAGCATTCCCACTTCGATCAGGAACTAGACAAAGCTGTCCACTCTCACCACTTCTATTCAATATTGTACTTGAAGTGTTAGCTGAAGCCATAAGACAAGAAAGGGACATAAGAGGGATTCAAATCAGCAAGGAAGAAGTCAAGCTATCCCTATTTGCAGATGACATGATCTTATACCTGAGTGATCCCAAAAACTCCACCAGGAAGCTCCTGGAACTAATTGAGAAGTTCAGCAGGGTGGCAGGATACAAAATAAATGTGCAAAAATCAGAGGCCTTCCTATATGCCCAGAATGAAAGAAGTGAAAAAGCCTTGAAAGAAACAATCCCATTTATTATAGCCCCTAAAAAAATGAAATACCTTGGTATAAACCTAACTAAGGAGGTAAAAGACCTTTACAATGAAAACTTTAAAACCCTAAAGAAAGAAATAGCAGAAGACACCAGAAGGTGGAAAGACCTCCCTTGTTCCTGGATTGGCAGAATCAACATCGTGAAAATGACCATCCTACCAAAGGCAATATACAGATTCAATGCTATACCAATCAAAATCCCAAAGCAATTCTTCAAAGAAGTTGACCAAACAATCTCAAAGTTCATATGGAGGCACAAAAGACCCAGGATAGCAAAAACAATCCTGAGTAACAAAAACACAGCTGGAGGTATAACCATACCAAACCTTAGTCTATACTACAAATCCATAGTTGTAAAGACAGCCTGGTACTGGCTCCAAATAGACACACAGATGAATGGATAAGGATTGAAGACTCAGATATAAGCCCACAAAGTTACAGCCATTTGGTCTTTGACAAAGGGGCCCAAAGAATCCAATGGAAAAAGAACAGCATCTTCAACAAATGGTGCTGGCAAAACTGGATCTCCACATGCAGAAGATTAAAGCTGGACCCGTACTTGTCACCATGTACAAGACTTAATTCCAAATGGATCAAGGACCTTGATATCAGGCCAGAGACTATAAAAACCATAGTTGAAAGGATAGGGAACTCCCTCGAGCTGATTGGGCTAGGCCAACAGTTCCTAAACAGACATCCAATGGCACAGTCACTACTACCAACTCTCAACAGTTGGGATCTTGTGAAATTAAAGAGCTTCTGTTCAGATAAAGAGATTGTAAGGCGAGCTCAAAGGCAACCCACAGAATGGGAGAAAATCTTCACTAACCACATATCTGATAGAGCTCTATTGTCCAGAGTGCACAAAGAACTTAGAAAACTAAACACCAAGGAAACCAATGGCCCAATTAAAAAATGGGCCCTGGAATTTAAAAGAAACTTTACCAGGGATGAAATTAAAATGTCTAACAAATATCTTAAAAAATGCTCCACTTCTTTAGCCATCAGGGAAATGCAAATCAAAACTTCCCTGAGATATCATCTCACCCCGGTCAGGATGGCAAAAATCCACAATACTAACAACTCCAAATGCTGGAGAGGATGTGGAGAGAGGGGAACTCTCCTACATTGCTGGTGGGAATGCAGGCTCATACAGCCACTCTGGCGAGCCGTCTGGAGATTCTTAAAGAAATTAAAGATTGAAATGCCATATGACCCTGCTATTCCACTTTTGGGAATAACCCCCCATACAGCAGAGGTTCACCTCGATAGCACAAGCACGATCATGTTCATAGCAGCACTGTTTACAATAGCAAAGTCATGGAATCAGCCCAAATGTCCAACAGTTGACGAGTAGATAAGGAAACTGTGGTACATCTATACAATGGAGTACTACTCAGCCATCAAAAATGATGAATTCCTGGAATTTGCCGGGAAATGGATGTCATTAGAAACAATTATATTAAGCGAAGTATCCCAGACCCAGAAAATTAAGCGCCGTATGTACTCCCTAATAGGTGGCTCCTAGTACCAAACCCACCCAGCCCACCTAGAGACAGTAATTGCAAGGATTATGAACAGGAGGGATGGGGTAGGAGGGCCACACCAGAAAGAAGGAGAGAAGGGACCATGTTACAGCAGGGAAAATAGGCCTCCACCAAGGACCCAAATAAGTAATGAGACATCTGATTAAGTTCACAGACTTTTGTTCCTGATCATTTACTACTGAGGGGGAGTGATCTCACCAGAAGAGGAGGGCATATAGTCTGGCAGATAAAAAGTAACAATTTTGCAAATGGGTGATAGACCCCTCCCTCACTGTGGTTTCCCACTTTTATTACATCTACCTTTGAATGTGCTTTTATCACAAGACTCTAACAGCTTTTTGTTTCTGGCCAGGGAGTAACATACAATGTCCACCAGGATGGAGTGAAGGGCATTGCAGGAGCAGCAAAACTGCAAAAGAAAATCAACAAACCACAATCCAGAACTTCAGAGACTCTATATCAACCACCTAGAACTAGGCCAGCTTAGTCTCTCCCCATCTTGAAGCTCAGGGAAATTTGCGGAAGAGGGGGCGGTAAGAGTGTAAGAGCATAAGGATGGGAGGAGCAATGATATATAAGATACTCTATACTAGTTAGGGCTGAAGCAATCATAATTGGACTTTGCATGCCCTGCGCATTGTCCAACACACTGTTGACCTCACAAAGTCTAGCATCTGCTAAAGGCACCAAGATCCTTGAAGGCAAAGGATTGGCAGCCACAGCAGTGTTCCTATACCTAAGGGGAACACGGGAAAGGGTTCGGGAAAGGCCACTGGGTCCTTGTACCTCATCGGAGAGGAGGGCCCAGAGGAAAATCAGACATGCACAAGAAAAGACTCTCTGGGAATTGGGGTGGGAGGCACTGGGGGATGGGGAGGGAAAGGGGTGGGGAGTGGGAGCAGGGGGTACGGGGGGAGGAGGAGGGAGGGAGGGAACTGGTGTACCTAATAAGTTTGTATGAGCTGAAATAAAAAAAAATTTTTGCAAAATAAACAATGTATGAAAATGAATTATTATTCCCTAATTCCTAATTTGCATCAGGAGATATTACATGGGTGTGATATCTTACAAGTTTATGCTATGTAACAAACTTCTCATAACTATCATTTAATGAAAAAGAATTCCCATGAGCCATCCGAGGATGGACTGAATGCCAAGATGCCTACAGGAACTTGATCTTTGACATTTTCAAATGTGAATGGACGACACTGGCAGAAAAAAAAAAAAAAAAAAAAAAAAGAACAAAAAGAACATGGGCATGAAACTTGATGTTTCAGAATTTAGGAAGCCCATCTAACGGCAAGTGTCTTCATAAGTCATTTGTGTCTTGCAGAAGAAGTACCTTCTACGTTTGAGCAGGAAGGTCTTGTTGCATATCACAATGTCAACTGATACCTGAATACTTAGGACAGCTGAAGCTCCTGTTAATGTGAAGGACATAGGAAAACTGAAAAACAAGTCAGGCTTCACACCAGCAAAGCCAAGCGTAGTGAGAGAATATGTGGAAGAAATGACTTCTCCAAGTATACATCCATTACGAGCATACTTGGTTGCTTGTACAACTGATTCATGAAGACTTAGAAGATCAAGACTATCCTCAGCCATGGGGTAAGACACACCTTGTGAATGAAATTTCCATTTGAACTTGCTGGCCAAGTGGAACAATTGTTTTTAGGGCTGATCAGGTAGCTCCATCTAAAATGATGGAGCGTTCTCACATATCTGGCAATCTGTTTGTCCTTAGAGGCTACATGGTGGAGAGAGGAAATTGACTTCTCAAAGTTGTCCTTTAACTTACATCCATGTACCATGGCATACATGTTTCTCTGTCTGTTCTTCAAATAAAAAATTTTACAAGCTTTTCAAATATTTGAGTTCAGATATTGCAAAGCAGCTTAAGGTCAGCTGTCCTTCCACCCATGGGCCTCCAGGGTCATACTCAGGTTACCAAGATTTCCTCAGCTTCCTTCACATGCTGCAAGAGCAGAGGAGGTTCTGGGTTTTGAGTCCAGTCTCTCAGCTGCAGCTTCCTGTGACCTGAGACTGCAGACAAGCCTTAGCTCTTGGCCTCTTAGCCCCAGGAATGAATGTACATGGGAATTTGGGTAGAGAGAGGTGATGTTGTGGGTTAAGGGGTATCTGCAGGTACTCCCGATAGTTCAGATTACACTCTCATAGCTTGGTACTACTGTCCCAGGAACATGTGGGCAGAACCTCTCACTTTATGAGGGACCACCAGTCAGAGAAGCTACTAGTTTTCTGAGGGCTCGTGAAGGCTATAGACAAGGAAAGCAGAATTGTAGGAGGAAGATCTTGTCCTCGCAGGTTCAAGCAGAGTCCTGGGCTAGAGATGTGATCTGTGTTTACTAGTTTGCAGCCCTAGGATCTTGTCAGCTCTAGAGTCGTGAACAGAACAGAATCTGCCCATCGGAGGCCTGACCAAGACAATGTCTCCATTTTCTCCTTGTGCTGTACATTAACCATGGTTCCGCTGAGGGACACAATCAAGAAAATGGGTAGTGTTATATAGATGTATAGAGAGAGCCAGCAGGAACATTAATTTGGCTTGTGGTGTAAATTCTAGGTAGCCTGCAGGGTTGCAGTTCTTGAAGCGGAATATCTCAGCAGCCCCATCTGGTGCTGAAGGCCTGAAAGATTGTTGGGAGCCAGAAATTGACAGTCCACACTGGAAGGGTGAAAGAAATTGGGTTCCATTGTTGGCGAAGTTCCTTTTATCTGGTCACTACTGGGAGGTTCCTTTTATCTGGTCACTACTGGGAAGTTCCAATAAGTTAACAATCAGAGAAGATGAACTTGTCAGTACAGGGAAAGGGTCTTTTGATTGTTTATTTTTTAATTTCTGTTCATCAGATCAACTATCTATATCTAGGGTCACTCAACTTCAAACAACTTAAAGTTTCTGGGTTCATGAGGAAGCAGAAAAAGAAGGGGCTAGAGAGATGGCTCAAAGCTTACACTGATTGCTTCCAAGCAAAAATGCATTTGTTGGGATCCCAGATCTCATGCAACAATGCTGTGTAGAAATGGCAGGGGCTGGGGGATGGAGAGGTGGCTCAGGGGTTAAGCCTCTGCCTTGCAGACAGAAGGTCCTGAGTTCGGATCCCAGATCCCACGTATAGACGCCAGGTGGAAGCGGGGGCGGCCTGCACTTCTGGTCCTGGTAGGGCGGAGCCTGTGAATCCCGGGCAGAGTAAACAAGGAGGAGGTGAAGGAGGTCCATGGTGGTTCCTGAATTCGCCCATGGTTCTACACACACACACACACAATTGAATAAATAATAATAATAAAATATATATATATATAAAAAGAAATACATTAAAAAAAAAAAAGAAATGGCAGGGGCTGCATTTCTGGCCCATTGTGGCAGAGCCTGGGAAACCACTGAGTACAGCAATAAGGAAGTAGAGCAATCCCTGACCTTTCCCAAAGTCACCCTTGGGGCCTCCAAAGGCACACACACCGAAGTGTTCTTTTCTGTACATGATTACTCTTAACTATTGCTGTGAGAGAGCATCCAAAGTCAAACAACTAAGGGAGAAAAGGAAATTCATTCAACTTAGGGTTCCAGGAGGAAGAGGGAGAAACAGTCTTTCATGGAGACGGCAACATGGCTGGTGGCTGAAGCTGGACGCAGCCTAAGTCACTGCAGATATCCAATAGACTAGTCAGTGATGACTGAAGGCCGGAGGATTCCTGGAGAGTATCTCTTCTCCCCGCTCTTCTGTTCTGTGGTTCCTTTTATCTGGTCACTACTGGGAGGTTCCAATAAGTTCTATGGAGGTTCCGATCGGATCTAGGGCTGGTCTTTATATTGTAACTGTATCGATCCAGATAATTCCTTCTGGGGATCTCAGCTGTTCTTAATTAATGCCAGGTGTGTCAAAGGTGACACCCAGGATTAAGTATCACATATACCCACACATGCCAAAAAGAAAAAAGATATAAGCACAAAAGCATGAAGACATTCTCCTCTCCTTATCAGCAGATTGAACCTTCACAAAGGCAGAAGTGCCTGTACCCACAATCATGGAAGCATAGTTCCTGATTCCTTTCCTCCCACTCCACATTCAAAGCCTCTGCTCTCTATCCTCCCTCAGTGGTGAGCAGGCACTTACAAGCCTGCACTTGGGAACAGGAAGTAACTTATTCCTCGCTGTCCTTCCCCTGCCCACAAGCCCAAGTAGTACATAAGCTCTGCCCTAATTTCAGTTCCTGTTTTTCTATCTTGCCTTCAGTCTGCACTGCCATAACCATGCAGCCTGTAAAATTTTCCCTTTCCTGGTCTGTGGCATGGTGTGTTTGGCCTTTTTACTGTTCCCACAACTCAAGATTACAGGAAATGGCCAGTGAGCAAGTAGCCAGTAAGGTGCTGTGAAACCAAAGAATCTTGTTCTAGAAAGTGATGTGTGGCTGTGAAGCTGGAAGAACTTGGCACCAAGCTGTCATGTGGCCGATGAGCCTTGCAGGTTTGCTGTAAAAATATGGGACTTTTAAAAATGACTTTTAGAGCTGCTTTGAGAGGCTAGACTTAAAACTGAGCGGGATTTGGCTGAGCATCTCAGTTTCCAAGGAATAAATTGAAAAAGTGATGGAGGATGGTTCCCCATGTCAGACTTAGGACTTAAGCATAGTCTATATCTTGAAATCAGAAAGACCAGAGTTTGGATCCCAGATCCCATGTAGAAATGCCAGGTGGAAATGGCAGCAGCCAGTACTTTCAGTGTTGGAAAGTGAAGCCTGGGAAAACCTAGAATTAACAAAAAAGTGGGTAGAGCAGTTCTGGATGATTCCCAAAGATACTGTTCTCCCACAAGCACGCATAGTGCCCGATGATACACATGTACCAACATGCACATGTGGACATGCAAAAAAAAAATTAAAGAATTAGTGGTTACATCCTTGGGCAGGTGAATAAAACAAAGGGAGCTGGTGGGGAAGCTGGTATCCCTCTGTATACTTGGTCAGACATGCTGGTCTGGAAGTGTGGATTGTCATTCTCAGCATTTCTGTGGATTTGGTGTGGCCAATTCCCCGGGCCTTTGGTGTTGGTATGGGCTCTCCTCAAAGCTAGACAAGGAACTTTAACTGGTCAATCAGAACCCAACAGAAAACCCTTTGAGTCATCTGGTCATGAATTTATCAGCAATAATGCACTGTGGCTACAACAAAGAATTTCCTCTTTGTTCACTGTAGTGTGCCCAGGTTAGGTTGTCTGTTGGCTTCCCAGGAGTCTCCTGCCTTTGCCTCCCCATTCTCCACAGGAACGCGGGCATTCGGGATGCACCCATCACATAGTCTGGATCTTACATGGATTCCAAGTTTGAAGTAAGGTTCTTATACTTGGAAGTCCAGAACTTACCCACCTTGCAGTTCTCTAACCATGATTCCATAGTTTGGGTTCACTGTTGTCCTAACCATGACTGACCACTGGAGATGCCCTCTCTGGCCTCAATTTGCTGAGTAACGTGATTTTTTTTTTTGACAGTACTTTTTCTTTTATTTTTGCAACGTGCTTTCAAGCCAAAAATGTTCACTGAGGTTAGGGCACAGTGCGTACATAGTTTCTTGAACACTGGACAATACTTGTGGGACTGGGTTCAGTTATGAACAACATGAGGGCCAGAATGTGAGCTTAACAATGATTACTACATAACACTGAAAAGCCGCAAAGCAGCAGCAAATCTTTTTGCACTTAATACTAGTGATACATCAACAAAAGTAATGCTCTAAAGTCATCAATAGGGAGATCAACACACGCCAAATTCTCCTGGGGAGCTTTAAATAATGTCAACCCCAGAGTTCCAGACTAGTACCCAGAATCCATTGCCCCACAATAATTTGACTTTGGATGGTCCCCTTGCTTCTCCCAAGGAAGAAGAACAAGGAAGGGGGTTTAAAGACATGACTCATGCTCAGGAGGGGGATGGGGATGAGGCAACTTTTCCATGTTCCTAACTACAGGTGGGACCCCACGACACAGAAATTTCCCCCTTCCCCTGCGATTAAGGCCTGGCCACTCAGTTATAGGAGGTAGAGAAGAGCATGCAGGGGTTCAAAGGTTCAAATCAACCCCAGCTTGATGATCAAGGACCCTAATTCTAGGCATTCTGGAGGCTTAAGCAGGAGGAATGATGCTGTTTGAGACCACAGTGGGATACAGAGTGAGTTCAAGGCGATCACATGTCGCATAAAACAACACCAGAAAATTAAATAAGAACACAGGGGGTACAGCAGTCATCTGGTTTGTCCGGGGCCTTGACTTCTGTTCCAGTCACTTTCTCCCTGGAATGCATGTTCAGGGCTGAGAGACTGACCTGATGCTCTGTGTGATCAAGGATGAAGGAGTAAGGGTCTGAGGAAGGAGAATCCGTGGGATTTCTTTGATATCCAGTGAGATCTTACTTGCAGTACCATCTGTACTGTGGTTTCTGTGAGTTTTCTGATGTGAAGTTAGCAATGACTTGTGGGAGAAGCACTTACTACATTTGGTACAGTCATATAGCTTCTCACCTGTATGAGTTCTGTGATGGTATATTAAGGATTGCTTGTAACGAAAAGTTTTACTACATTCCGCACACTCATAAGGCCACTCGCCTGTGGGAGTTTTAAAAATGCTGACCTAGGCTTGACTTGTAGCAGAAAGCTTTATTGCATTCTTTACATTCATAAGGCCTATCGCTGGTATGAGATCTGTGATGTCCACTGAGATTTGACTTGGAGTTGATTTCCCACATTCCTTACACTCAAAGAGTTTCTCATCCATATGTGTTCTATGATGTATTCTTAAGGGCCACTTGCGAGTGTAAGCTTTCCCACATTCTTTATATCTGTAGGGCTTTAGGCCTGTGTGAGTTATCTGATGTTTACTGAGGTCTGACTTGCTGTGGAACGCTTTTCCACATTCTTCACATCGGTAAGGCTTTACGCCTCTGTGAGTTTTCTGATGCGTACTGAGGACACGCTTATAGTAAAGCTTTGCCACATTCTTTACATTCATAGGGCTTTTCATCTGTGTGTTCTCCTATGTGAAGTGAGCTCAGACTTGTATGGGAAAGCTTTATTGCATTCTTTGCATTTGTAGGGCTTCTCTCCAGTGTGCATTCGCTGATGTGCAGTGAGGTATGCCATCCAGATGAAAGTTTTCCCACATTCTAGACATGCATAGGGGTTTACTTCCCTGTGACACTTCTGATGTGTGCTGAGCTGTGACTTGCAATAAAAACTTTTCCCGCATTCTTCACATGCGTAAGGCCTCTCACCTGTGTGAGTTCTCATGTGTGAGCTCTGACTCTTGGTAGCAACCTTTCCTGCATTCTTCACATTTCCTCGGCTTCTGAAACATATGAATCCTCTTATGTACGGTGAGATAGGCCTTGCGGGTGAAAGCCTTCCCACATTCTTCACATTTGTGAGGCTTCTCACCTGCATGAGATTTTCTATGTACAGTCAGCTCTGACTTGCAGTGGAAAGCTTCACTGCATTCTTTACATGCATAGGGCTTTTTTCCTGTGTGAGTTCTGGGATGTACAGTGGGATCCAACATGGACTTGAAAGTTTCCCTACCTTCCCTACATTCATCGGGTTTTAATCCTGTGTGAATTCTCTGATGGACAATGAGGGTCGATAGGCAACTGCAAGCTTTCCCGCATTCTTTGCATTCATAGGGACTCGGTACAATATGAGCTGTTCTCTGATGTGTAGTGAGGATGGATGTAGAATGGAAAGTCTTCCCACATTCCTGACACTGACAGGGCGTCTCACAGGTGGGAGATGTCTCCTTCCTGCCATGCTGTGACTTCTCATTAAGGCTTTCCACAGAAGCTTCACAATCATAGGCTGCTGAACCATGCTGAGTTTTCTCCCAAACCTTTCCTTCTGCCTTGAGGAAAAACATATTATAATAATCACATGCATGGAGATTTTTCTACACCGTGGTACTTAACATTTGGTCAGGTATGCTTTCTTACTTTGATTATCAAAATAACTTCATTTTTAGTGTTTCTTTTCATTTATGGACCTCAGTCTTGGTACAGACCGTTACAAGACACAGATTACACGTTATGTGAACAACATTGTGGCATAAGTGCTTCATCAGCAAAGATTTCTAATATTCGCTGAGTTCACTAGAGGTTTTGTGAATATGAAACTTTTTCATGTCAATAACACTACCTCCATGAAGACGGAAATGACTGTCTTTGGTCAAACATACTGAATATAACACTATGATCTTTGAATCTTAGGGAGATGGAGATACCCAGAGTTGGGGGGGATCTCTCAGGTATAGTGCTTAGGGTCTTCTCCAGCCTGCATGCTCTCAGGTTCACTGTGGACCAGCACTACATCCTGCCATGGGACAATTTCCTAGGGAAACACATGCTGACATTTCTACTGTGTGTCAGATTTGAAATATGGTTTGCACTCCACTTCAAAGTTTTACTTACTTTCCTCTTCTCTTGAAGGGATGTTTGACTGTTGCTGATTCCCACTGGCCTCATAGGTTTCTCTTCATTTTCCTGGGTGGTTTCAACCAAGAGGCTCCCATTATGGACATCTAAAATGATATGAAAAACATTACCATGCATAAAGCATACTTATGTATTATATATTTTCATTCTATTCACAAAGAAAAGTTTTAACATTATTGTTGAACAACTCAGCCCTTTGAGGAAAAATCTGTTCCTCAGATTGTCTGTAACTACTTGCAAGAGATCATCAATATTAGACCTACTGACTATTAGCATTCGTATGGAGATAAAGAGAGTAGGAAAAATCACTACTATTCCCTCAATAATTGAATTTGTATGCAATTCTGCTGTAAGTGAATGGACCTACAAGGTCTCACCATTAAGTTAGTGGATAGACTATCTATGACAGTTAATAAAAAGAGAACTCTGATTGTACAGCTTGGGAAGCTATCATCCATTCTAGGGATGAGATTTTTCAGCACAGTTGCTTGGAGACACTTGTGCTTCCATAAATAACCTTCACTCACATTCTTGTGGGTAATCCCAATGAACTCACGGGCTTACCAAATTACATTTTGATGTAATTATTTTGGTCTTTAGTTACAACTTTACCTGGGGAGAACAGACTTTTTATAGTATCTCTTTAAGAAAGATTTCTTTGTACAAATTCTTCCTTTAATCCATGTTAAGGTTCACATACATCTTCCCCCTTGTAGAGTAGACATCTTTTCTGAAATATCAATGCTTTTATTAAACATAAAATGGTTATGAAAATTTTATTATGGGACTGTAGATTGGTAAACATTCTACTTTACAAACTGGGTAGGTCAACAAAAAAATTGCGAGAGGAAGCTGTGCCTTGTCTTCTTGAAACCATTCTACCTGAAATAAGTGCTACATTTTCCTAACAGGTAAAAACTTCTCAGAACATGGAAAAATCTAACACTTATTATTAATAACCCAAAATGAAGATCATCCAAACTTTCCAATTAAAATGCATACAGGCTGGCCTGACAGTCCAGCAGGTAAAGGCACCTAGTCAAAATATGGTGTTCTGAATTCGATTCTCAGATGCCCACATGGTAGCAAGAAAGAATTGAATTCCAGAAGGTATCCTCTGACCTTTACCAAGGTACCATGGCACACATGTTTTCTCTTTCCTCTTTTTCTCCCTGAGAAGTAAATATTTTTTTTAAATGTAAACTACTGACCTAGAACTTGACATAGTAAATTGACCTACATTTACTCATTTTGCTCACTGTCCAGAGAAACTCACTTCACAGGTGAATACAGACTAGAAGGAGGCCAAATGATATTTGATAGAGACAAAAAGTGAAAAAAAAAAAATCAGTGAACTCACACAATCCAGGCCAAAATCAGTCAGACGATTCTGCATATAAAATGTTGGACAGAACAAGAGCTGGAGAAATGGCTCAGTGGTTCAGGTTTTGTCTCAGAAACTGAAAGGAGCCAAGATTGGATCCCAGATATCATGTAAAAATGCCAGGCTAAAATGGGAGCCACCTGTACTTCCAGCCCTGGAAAGCAGAGTGTGGAAAACTCAAGAGTAAAGCCAGGAGGAGGTAGTGCAATTCAGAATGATTCCCAAAGTCATCTCTGGGCTTCTGTAAGGGCACACAGTGCTATCTTCTATACACACCCACATATACACCTACATACACACACAGAGAGACACACACACACACAATAATGATACAGGAGCAATACTAACATATACATATTTAACTACAGATGCACTGAATGTTGGTCAGTATAATTTCCTAAATACATATTACATCTCAAACAGAGCTCAAGCTGCTGTGATCTGATAGTATTCTGGGTTGTGTCTCAGTGAAGAGCAGACCTAGCTAGGGAAGAAGGCCACAACACTCACCCAGTACAAAAACCTGTCCTTTGGCTAGTGCTACAAGCACTTTAACTGCTGAGTTATCTTAACAGCAAGAATCTCAGCGTGTTTGAAAGGGCGAAAACAACGTGGGCAAAAGAACACATAGAAATCGGTGTGGCAGTGAATGAAATGGAAACAGAAAGAACAGTGACAAGGAACAACAATAAAGATTTGCACATGTGAATAGGACAGGGGGCGCCCACCCGTGATCCCAGCCTCAGAAGGTAAAAGCCTTTGAATGACTTCAAGTTCAAGACAAGTCTTGTCTGTGGAGCAGGTTTCAATCTACTCAGGGTACTAGGATCATAGCTCTGTTGTTGAGTACAGCCAACAGCAGAGCAAATGAAGGGAAGTCTGGAGGTGAAGTAATGACTGCTCAGGGCTCTTGGGGTAGTGGAAAGGAGTTACTGTTTATTGCAATAGTTGAGACAGCCCCATCTACCATCTGTGCCGCAGGAAGCTTGTGCCTCTGAACATGTGAGTCCCCACAGCTGCTTTTTGTGGCCATTTGCCACATAGACGACTTCTCAGTGTGTCCCGAGTGACCTAGGTTTTTGATTGTCCCTTGTTTCATACCCATACAACATGTGGACAAATAAAAACACCTGCCGCACAGCACCAAAATCTGTTATAGTTGGAACGTGAGTTATCTTCCAATAGTTGGGATGCTGGCATGCTTGGCTGATAATTGTTTGAAGAGTCTGTGCCACCTTTAGAAGGGGAAACCTCAGCAAGGAAGCCAGGTCACATGAGAAGGGCACTGAGGGTGAGTGACCCAACCCTGTTTGCTCTCAGGTGGCTCTTGCTCTCTCTGCCCTTATGATGGGTGTGCAACTTGGACTAGCTTCTTGCTTCTGCCTCCAGCTCTGACTTCTATTATGTGATTCCAGTCATCATAGACTATATCCCTTCTGAAACTCTAAGCTAAAATTAATCTCCCTTTGCCCGGAGAGATGGTTCGGGACCAAAAGTCTGCCTGGAAAGAAAAAGGACCCCAGTTTGGATCCCAAGTGCCATGTAGAAATCACAGGCACAAACGGCGCCGACCTGCACATCTGGCTCTAGAAGACAGATGCTGGGAAATCCAAAAGCCAAGGAAAGAGCAGCTGGAGGCAAACCAGGATGACTGCTTAACTCACCCTTAATGGGGGGGGGAGATGGTTCATGGGTTAAGGCTCTGCTCACAAGCAGAAGGTCTTCAGTGCAGATTCCAGGTCCCACATAAAAATGGCAGGGGGAAACAGTCATGGCCTATATTTCCGCTCCTGATGGGCAGGGCCTGGGAAATTCCAGATGGAAGTAACAGGATGATAGCAGCAGCCCAGGATGATTCCTGCACACAGACACACATGTCTGACACACACATAACATATATACACACACTAAATAAATAAATTAACTAAAAAGTTAATTAAGGTTAACTAATTAAAAAAGTTAAAAAATAAAGTCACCAAAAAAATAAATAAATAAGTAAAGTCACCCATGGGCTGCCACAGTACCCTCTGATCAATTGACCTATCTATTTATCTATCTATCCAACTATCTATCTATCTATCCATCCATCCACATACATACACATGCAAGCACTCAGAGTAAATAATAATAATAATAATAAATTAATCTTTATCTTCCTTGCTGCCTGGATCTAAGTGTTGTCTAATTACAAAAGAAAAGTAACTGCAGGACAGTGCCAAAGAAAATCGCAGCACTGCAGCGAATACTGGCCAGAATGGCAGGTTCTCCTGGGGCATAGATGCCAGTCTGCAGGCAGTGGATACACTTTGGTCCTTTCCTAGACAAAGTTTTCAGTTCCAACAGCACAGGGATTTGGGTTCCTGACACCATCCCCTGACTTCCATGTGTGGGGTGCACATGCACATAAAATAAACATGTAACGCCTTGTCATAGTTAAGCACAGGTGTCAACTTGACTGTTGAGGGTTTGAGCTCTGGGCACAGTTGTAGAGAGTTGATGGTTAAGCCAAGGCAAACCTGAAGGAGATTGTCCAGCTGGAAGGGAAGACCCAGCCCATGGTGGGTGGGATTAGGCCGTGGATAAATCACAGAGAGCCGGTTGAGAGAGTTGGCATCCTTCTGTTCACTTGGCCAGACATGCTGGCCTGGCAAGTAAGGATTGTCTATCTCTCAGCTGTTATGTGGTGATGGTGTGACTAATTCCCTCAGCCCTGGTGTTGGTGCATGCTCTCCCGTCAAGCTGGACTAAGAACTATAACTAGAAATCGTAAGAGAATAAACCCCTAGTTCCCTTAAGCCATTTGATGGTCATTTATCAACAACCATGCAGGTGGACTGCAACACGCCTGAACAAGAGATGGTAAAAACAGGTCAAGAAGACCCAAGAGCTCTCTGTCTATTGCCCTCCTCTGCCCAGGCTCCACTCACTGACCTGGGCGAGTGCAGGGTATGGATTCTCCACTGAACCACAGCTCAAATCCACGCTCCAACTTGAGGATCAGTCCAGGTTTGGTCACACAGTGGCCTGTAGGAGAAACAGCACATGAATTGTACCAAGTGGTCAGTTGGCTCCTGATGAAAGGTAAGAACTGCATTATGGGAGTCATAAGGTCAGTAACTTGGAGAAAGATGTCATTCACATCCTCCTGATTGGATGTTCATGCTGCAGTGGCATTCAGCTGCAGGTGACACACAAAATGGTGGCTTTAGGAAAGTCTAAGTATCTGGCTAGGGGGTGACATCCAATACCCATCAGGATGGACCCAAGGGCATTGCAGGAGCAGCAAAACTGAAAAAAAAAAATCAACAAACCATAATTCAGAACAGAGAATTCATAATTCAGATTCAGAGAATCTATATCAATCACCTGGAACTGGGCCAGCCTAATCTCTCCATCCTGAAGCTCAGGGAAATTTATGGAAGAGGGGGCAGTAAGATTGTAAGAGCACAAGGATGGAAAGAATAATGATAGGCAAGACACTCCCTCCACACAAGTTAGGGCCGAAGCAATCATAATAGGACTTTGCATGACCTGCGCTATGTCCAACACATGTCACAAAGTCTAGCATGGACTAAAGGCACTAGGATCCTTGGAGGTTAGGTACTGACAGTCACACTAATGTTCCTAAACTTAAGGGGAACACAGAAAAGGGTTCTGGAAAATGCCCCTGGGTCCTTGTACCTCATCGGAGAGGAGGACCCAGAAGAGAGTTTGGCATGCACATTAAAGGATGCTCCGGGGTTTGGGGGGGAGATACTGGGGAATGAGGAAGGAGGGGAGAAGGGAAGGGAAAGCATGGGAGTCAGGAGGAGGTAGAGGGAGGGAAGGGACCGGTGTACCTGTTAAATTTGTATGAGCAGAAATAATAATAATAATAATAAAAAGGAAAGTCTAAGTAAATAGAGGACAGTAGGAGAAAAACAGAGGACGTTTTAATGGGAATTCGTATGCTATTAGGACAAACTGTATAGTGAGTAACCAGAACACAGCACCAGCAAGAAACAGCTCAATTATCTAAATAAAAAAAAGGTGTAAAAGGCAAGACACAGCAAATGATTTCACAATAGGACAGGAACTCAATAAGCAGTTACATACCTGCAATCCCTGGTGAACACTGAAACAAAATTAATCAGCTAAAAAGGGTATCAAGTGGAGCTTCGTGAAAAATGACATACTGTGATCATGTGGGATTCATTTTAGAAAAGCAGCATCCACTACATGAAAAGTCACGGGTGTAAACCACAAGATCCATATAATGAATAATAAAGCCATAAGAAAATTACAATAGATGCTTGAGGAGTTTGGACAATTCAACATCTCATCATCAGAATGAAAAAAAAAAACTTCAATAAGACAAATACAAGACTATAACCTTCCAACAATGATTACACATAACAAACCAACAACCCACAATTTAACACATGGGTAAGTTCTGAGATCTTTCTCCTAAGATCTGGAACAAGACAATGACCTGTGCATGTCATCACTGTTCAATGTAGTCCTAGCAGTGTCTTTCCACAGACACAAGTTAAGGAAAATGAACAGAAGAATCAAAGCAGTGGCTATGATTTTTAAGCCAAATGATATAATAAAGGACAGGACTGAAAAATGGAAAAAAAAGAGACCAGAGAATACAAAGTCAAATAGCCCACATCTACCTGAGATATGTATCAAGAACAAATTCCTTAGAAATTCAGATGTGTTCCCATTATGATGAGAAAAAATATTTTTAAATTATCTGAAATAGTTCAAAATATTCCTATGTAATTTTGACTATTTATTCCTATGTAATTGACTAAACAGTTCCTTCTTTCTTGGTCCTGTTTCTGCGTGTTGCTAGGGGTGAATCTACGGATATGTTCATACTGTACAGAATAGTTACTATTGATCTACACTCCCAAGACAAGTGTAGGATTCATTAAAAAGAGGTGACTTTGAAATACATTGGAAATTACAATCATGGAGAATGTAAAGAGGACCTCCTCCCCCTAAAAATGAAAAGACAGCAGGACTGAGACCAAGACATGATTGCTGTTGAGTTGTAGGTTACCTTGGTAAGTTCAAGGCCAACACTGGAAACATCAAAAAAGGATAGAATTAGAAAAATGAGAAGAGGGCCAGAGAGATGGCTCAGGGTTAGGCCTGCTACGCAAACAGAAGGTCCTGAGTTCAGGTCACAGGGTCTATGTTAAAAAAAAAAATGCCAGGCAGAAATGGCGGCAGCCTATGCTTCTGGCCCTGGTGGATGGAACCTGGGAAATCCTAGAGTGAAGCAAAAAAAGGTAAAAGCAATCCAGGATGATTCCCCAAGAGGCCCTTGGTCCTTCTCCCAGAGGGACACACAGTGCACTCTGATACACACACACAAAATAAATAAATAAATAATAATAAGTTTAAAGTAAAGAAAAATGAAAAGTACAAAAAAGACAAAAAGGAAGAAGGAAGAGGAGAAGATAGGATAAGAAAGTTATCACATTTCATGTTATGAAGATGGGAAAAATCAATACTATAAAATAATTATACTTTTGAAAGCAATTTGTAGTTCCAATAAAATCATTATTTTTTTTCTAAAACTATTTATTAGGAAGAGAGAAAAAGAAAGGGAGGAAAAAAAGGAACACACATGTATATTTGCATACTATGAGACCGAGGTGGAGGTCAGAGGACAACTTTCAGAAGTCAATTCTCTCCTTTCACTACCAGGGCTTTGGGGATAGAACTCAGGTTGCCAGGTTTCTTGGTAGGGGACTGACCCACTCAGCTACTTCACCAGCTGAAAATCCTCATATTAAAAACCTATGATCGACTATCTAGTGAAACTTTGCCTCAAAAATAAATAAATAAAAATTTTAAAAAACCTATGATCTCTTCCACAGAAACAGAAAAACAGTGACCTTAAACAAAGTGACCTCAAAGTGTCTCCAAAATCTTGATAAATAGTATAAATCTAGGGTCACAAAGATGGGTCAGTGGGTAAAAATTCTTGGGGACAAGCCTGACAATGTGAGTATGATCCTGAGATACACTACAAACGAAAAGGATCAACTCCATAAAGTTGTCCTCTGACTTACATTCATGGCATAACGTGGCAAGCACACATTAGTAAGAAATCAATAAATAAATTTTTTTCTTTTTTTTATTATTTATTCAATGTGCGTGTGTGTGTGTGTTCACGTGTGTATGTACGTGTGTGTATGTACGTGTGTGTGTAGAATCACGAGCGAATTCGGGAACCACCATGGACGCCTCCACCTCCTCCTTGTTTACTCTGCCCCGGGATTCACAGGCTCCGCCCTACCAGGACCAGAAGCGCAGGCCGCCCCCGCTTCCGCCCGGTGTCTATACGTGGGATCTGGGATCTGAACTCAGGACCTTCCGCCTGCAAGGCAGAGGCTTAACCCCTGAGCCACCTCTCCAGCCCCAGAAATCAATAAATAAATTTTTGAAAGGTATGCATCTGACGATATTGTGGTACCTACATTTAAAATTCCATACAAAGGGTTAATAACCAAAACAGAACAGGACGGTTACAAAAAGCTACACAGAATGGAACAAAATGGACAGCACAAAAATAAACCTAAGTGTATTCAGTGATATCCTAAGGATTTAAAACGTGTCCACAAACCAGGTGCTGCGGACACGGTCACTATCCGAGACACGAACAGCAGGTAGAAATGTTAAGAAGGTCAGGGGTGACTGGGGACATGTGCAAGAAGGGAGATAGGGGTGTCAGCCCCTCCTGTGTCTCCTTGACTCCAGGAGGCCTTGAAGATAGTTTGGCCTGATAGGTGCTTGTTCTCTGCCTTGATGAGCTTCTTCACACAGAATCAACGTGACATGACAAAGTCACCACTGAGTGAATCTCATGACAGCAAGGAGCCAACACAAATCTGTCAATCTTTCAAAATGTTTATCTTAGCTACTGGTAGTTTAGCTCAGTAGATACAAGGGTATATTTCTCAACCTGACAATCTGAGTTGTTTCTCTGGACATATATAAAGGGGGAAAGGGAGAAATAATGCAACATAGCACTGTCCTCTGACCCCCACATGCCCACCATAGCAGGTGGGTGGCCCCCATGTAATAATAATAACTTTGGAAAAAACAAAATGAAGAAAAACAAAACAGGTATTTGATCTCAGATACTTTGTCAGAGAAAGGAAAACAGGACTACTCAGTGAAATGATCGACAACAAGAGGGAAGTTCTATATTCAGGAGGGAAGTTCACATCTACAAATCATACTGAGAAAAATAGGGTTGCATAGGATGAAGAAAAGGATCCTTCCTCCAACCATGTGTAGAAATCAACTAAAAATTAAACAAAACTCAAAAATTCAGAGTGTCCAAAGATAAATCTCTGTAATATCTACAGTAATTGCAAAGATTATAAACAGGAGGGAAGGGAAAGGAGGACCCTGCCAGAAACAAGGACAGAGGGGATCATGTTACAGCAGAAAAATAGGCCACTATCCAGGACTGCAAGTAAGTAATGAGACATCGGTTAAGTTCACAGACTTTCCTTTCTGATCATTTGCAACTGATGGGGTATGATCTCATCAGAAGGGGAGGGCATAAAGCCTGGCAGATAGAAAGTAACCATTTTGCAAATGGGAGACTGACCCCCACACACACTCACCATCTACCTTTGAATATACTCTTATAATAAGATTCTAATTTAACAGCTTTTTATCTCTGGCCAGGGGATGACATCCAACATCCATCAGGATGGAGCCAAGGGCATTGCAGGAGCAGCAAAATTGAAAAAAAAATCTCTCCCCATCCTGAAGCTCAGAGAAATTTGTGGAAGAGGGGGCAGTAAGACTGTAAGAGCACAAGGATGGGGAGGAGTAATGATATGCAAGATACTCCACACAAGTCAGGGCCAAAGCAATCATAATAGGACTTTGCATGACCTGCACAATTACCAACACATTATTGACCCCTCAAAGTCTAGAATGGACTCAAGGCATTAGGATTCTTAGAAGCAAGGGATTAACAGTTACAATAGTGTTCCTATACTTAAGGGGAACACAAGAAACAGTTCTAGGAAATGCCACTGAGTCTTTACACCTCATCAGAGAGGTCGGCCCAGAGAAAAGTTTGACATACACATTAAAGGATGCTCCAGAGATGGGGGAGAGGAGGCACTGGGAGATAGGGAGGGGAAAAGGAGTGTGGAAACAAGGGTGTCAAGGAGGGGTGGAGGGAGGGAGAGGACTGGTGTACCTATTAAGTTTGTATGAGCAGAAATAAATAAATAAATTATAAAAAAATTCAGAGAGTCAAGGGAAATGGATTTTCTCACGGCTTAACTATTGTCAGGAGCTTCCTGTCAATTCTCACGACCTGAGCCCCTTCTTCAGACCCCACAAGACAAAGGAAGAGAACCAACTCCCACAAGTTATTCTCCGACCCTTACATACATACACTGGCAAGCACATAAGTCACATGTGACTAGACAAAGAATTAAAAGGAGTAAGAAAAAGACTGAAAAGTTCATCAAACCTTTGTATGTTGGGCCTGACAGCTCCTGGAATTCACAGGAGACACCTGGGGAAGGAGGGCAGAGGACAAGCAGACCGATGCCTGCAACAGCACAGCAGCAGAGGCAAAAGGCAGCATGCATGATTACACCAACATAAGATCATCTGCACAGAAATGCAGGCAATGCAACAAAATCAACTAAGAATGAGAACATACAGGCAAACTTCTCCAACAAGATCAAGTTCTAGAACAACGACCTCCAACACAGATATGCCCACAGGTACTCACCGAAACAGCACAGAGCTCATGGTCTGATGATAACCACGAAACAATGTGAACACCCATTTATCCAACAAAAACAGAAATAGCCTCTAAATGTATGAACAATAGGTCACTACCCTGAGCATCAGGGAAATGTGAATCAAAACCAGCGTTTCAAGGTCCACCTTGAGTATACATAGATAGAGTATGGGGGCAGCCTGGTAATAGGAGACTTGAGGCAAGCTCAGCAACGAAACGTAAATACAGAATATCTGTCATGTTATCACAGTTGCCTATAGATATTCACTGAAATGAAACCAGGATTTGACACGGGAGTCTGTAGGCTCCTGTGAACTGCATTGCTGCTCACAAAAGCCAAGATGAATGATCAACATATGTGTTCCTCAACAGGGGAATAGGCAAAGAACATGGACCTATACAAAGAACTGAACATGCTCACATATTAAAGTATATGTAATTCCCTTCACTTGCAGTGACAAGGGACATTGCATTCTGTGACATTGTATTACAGCTATTTCCTTAAACTGGAAATGAACATGGCATCTCCATGAAGCACAGCTGGGCCTGCAGGAGAAGACCATGGCCCCCAGTCATGGAGATGAAACACAGAGGTGTCAGCACACAGCCCCACCTATGATGGTCATGATGGGCTGAGAACAGCCACAAGAACATCACAAACCCTCCCAGCTGACATTCCAATCAGAACTCCCTGTTGCACTTGAGTGAGGCACAGAGGAAAAAACTCAGCAAGTTTGGAGTTTTGTAGTGATAAAAAATGTTTGTGAGTCACCTTTACACTTTAAATGTCCCCAATAATCTTTTCATTAACCAAGTGGGAACAGTGGGAAATTTTAACTGAACTGGTGACTCTTCATGTTTGAGGCAAACAGACCTCTATCTTCCCAGGAAGGACAGAAGACATAAGTTAAAGACATCAGACAGAAAACTAGCATCCTCCATGTGTTCAGTAGGATGCAAGCTGATGAAGCAGTGGTTACCAGAATGCTGGAAAGAAACAGAGGAAAGACAAACAAGGATGGTTAGTATTTACAGGGTGCACTTTTGGAAAGGACAATTAATTTACCTTTCATGCTGCAGTAGGAAATTCTTGGCTCATGGAAATTGAGTATTTAAAAATACTTACCAAAAAGATTTTAAGTGTTCCAAATAGAAACAAGTAATGTCTAAGGAACAGTCCCACCAATTACCTGCATCGGAAGATTTCTGATTATACACAAGCATTATGGTGTGGCTTACCATTAGTTAGTTGAGAAAGAAAATGTCAAAACAGTATCAAGAGCTAGCAAAACAGAACAGAATGTAGCTCAGCTGGCAGACAGCTAGACTAGCATGCAAAAACTCCTCTGTACAATCCTCAGCACTGTGCTACAATTCATGAAGTGGAAATAAGAGGATCAGAAATTTGGGGCTACCTTCATCTAGGTAGTGAGTCTGACGCCAGCATAAGCTATACTCTGTCTCAAAAAGTAGGAATTGAAGTCAGAGATAGTTCCCACAGGTACTGAAAAGAAGAGTGGGATTGCTATGAGAGTTACAATGGAGCGAGACTCACCCAAGAACAGCAGGCTACTGTAGTTCTCCAGCATCACAACCCTGTAGAGGTTCCTCTGCACAGCATCCAGCTGCTGCCACTCCTGCTGGGTAAAGTCCACAGATACATCCTCAAATGATATCAATGCCTGCAATGATACATTTCTCATCAACCTAAGCATTCAGTCCCGAGAAAAGAAAATCGCACCTCGTGTGTGTGTGTGTGTGTGTGTGTGTGTGTGTGTGTGTGTGTTTCTTAACCATTGTTCCATTCAAGGTACAGCTTGATTTGATTATGTACATGGGAGAAAGAAAAAATATACTTGTATGTCAGTGATTCAAGAATGATTGATTAGGGGCTCATGAGATGGCTCAGAGGTTAAGACTCTTGCCTCCCAAGCAGAATGTCCTGAGTTAGACTCCAGTTCCACGCAAAAACAAAAGGTGGAAACAGAAGCAGAGTCCACTTCTTGCCCTGGGGGGCAGAGCTCCAGAAACCCAGAATGAAGCAGAAGGAAGGTAGGAGCAATTCAAGATGATTCCAAAGTCAGTCTTGGTCCTACATAAGGGCATAAAGTAAGTATCCTTTCACACCCACATGGAAAATAAATAAACTACCATAAACAAAGTTATCTTTTAAAAAAAAAAAAAAAGGAAGTCTGATTGAAGAGATTTCCAGGGAAAACAAGTGAAAGGCACATGTAAAGCAAAGCATATAAAATAACATGAGGGCTAGGGAGATGGCCGAGGGGTTAAAGTCTTTGCTTCACAAACAAAAGGACCTCAATTCGGATTCCCAGACCCATATAAAAATGCGGTCATATATGGCAGTAGCCTGAAATTCTGGCACTGGAGGTCTGAGCCAGGGAAATCCCAGAACAAAGGAATAAGGAGGTGGAGCAATACAGGATGATTACTGATGTCACCCTTGGGCCTCCACAGGGACACACAAAGTGCCCTCTGCGTATGCACACACATGTAGCTCCAAAAGAGAAAAACAAGCGAAACCTGCCATCCATGAACAACACAATGAAAGGCTCTGGGGCTGGCTGTGGAGCACTGAGCAACTGTGCAGGCCCAGAAGCCACACGCCCGGCGTCCCTCCCCAGCTGAACGCCGCTGCCCACTCCAGAACAGAGCTGGGGTTCAAATCTCCAAGCATGGACGGCCTGGAGCGCACAGCGACCGCGCCCCGCGGGGTGCCGCACTCACCACGGCCCGATCGCCCGACATCCCACGTCTCCGCAGCCTCGCACCACAGGACGACACGAGCCGGAGCTGGGATAACGAGCTGCAATCACGGGGTTTCTAGGGCGCTGGGGAGACAGCGACCATGCCCAAGATGGCATGAGCGGTGCGGGCACAGAGAGAACAGCCTGCGGCACTGCCAGACCCGCCCCCGCGTCTACCTGGGCATCTGATTGGACACCATAGGTTTCTCTCCAGAGTGACAGTGGATGTCACCAATCCATGGCTTCATGACGACTACCTCGTTTCTGTGGGAAGGTGGTGGGGATCAAATCGGTTCCCAGGATGCAGCAGCAGCCTGATGCAGGAACCAAGGCTTCCGGGGCTGAGCCAAGCTGCGTTCCCCGCGTCGCCCCATGACGCCCCCACCATATAGCCATTGCACGCTTCGGCCCTTCCTGCCCTGGAACCCGACTCTTGGCTGTCCTAGAGCCTGCGGCGGTGTGCGGAGTGGGGGACGCCGGACGCGCGAGGGGAGGGGGAGAAGCTTGCTGGCCACTGCCCTGTATGTGCCTGTGAATTGCTGTCTCTCTGATCTATCATTAATCTCTCTTGGAATCTCAGCAGCTGCATGATTTTGAGTCTAAGCCTGTGAGGACCATCCTCTTCCTCTGTCATCGGCTCATCTTTCCCTAGTGATTCCTCCCACCGGTTTCTCCAGGGGCATTTCCTTAAGTCCAGAAAATGGGATTGTATTCTGATTTCCAGCATCTCACCATCCCACTTCCTTGATGGTTACCTCGTGGAGACAGTTCTCTCAACTCTGTGTGTGTGTGTGTGTGTGTGTGTGTGTGTGATCTCTGCATGCATGCTAGCAGAGTCTCGCACCACTGAACCATGTCTATAGTTTTTTATTTCAAAATACTTTGGGAAGAGAGAAAGAATAGGTACATATCCGATGATAGGCATGTGAAGGTCAGAGGGCATCTTCCCAAAGGGGCATTTGTGGGATGGAACCGCGGTGGCCAAGGTATGCACACAGGTATCTTTACTCAATATGCCATCTTGAGTGCAGAGTTTATTTATTATTTTTTAAGAAAGAGTCTGTCTCTGTAGGCCAGGATGAAGTGGAACTCAGATCTTCCTGCCTGGGTCTCCCAGATGGCTGGGATTAGTGGCCTGAACCATCAGAAGCCCAGAATATATGGACTAGCACTTGGTAGGCACCTAGGCACCAACAACCTCCCTGCCTCCCTGGCCTGGCCTCAGTCTCCGGCACAGGATTCCGGGCAGCCTGTCTGTGAGGTCAAAGGATATATTCAGAAAGTATGAATCTGTGTCCTCCCGCAGGTCCCTGCATCCAGCCAGATCCCTTGGAGCATAAGATGATCCCTAAAGAATCTCAAAAATATGCAGATGCACAGGTCCTGAGAAAGAGAGAGAGAAAAAAGAGTAACAAGGGCAGAGTGACCAGCAGGCCATAGTTAGAGTGCAAGACCAAGCTTGGAAGGTAAGTTTATCCCCTCCTGTTTCCCCCACCCCTCTGAAGAGCTGTCTGTAACATGATCCAGAAGCACAGCAGCTACAGTGTCCAGCAGGAGCATCTTCCTATACCAACCTGTGGCACAGCCCTAGTGGGCTGGGCTTTCTCTGGGAACAGGGCAATTATAGGTACTGAGCACTGGCCACTGAATTACAAGGAAAAAGCAGAAGGTGCTTCTGTCAATACCCATGGAAAATATCTCACTTCTACCAATTTTTGAGATAAAGTATAACATAGCCCATGCTGGCTTCAGATTTACTATGAAGATGAAGACAATTCTGAAATTTTTCTAAATTTAATTTTATTCATTTACGTATGCATGTGTGTATCAGAGTACACTGTGTGTCCCTGTGGAGGGCAAAGGGTGACTTAGGGAATCATACTGGATTGCTTCGCTTTGGGGATTTCCTAGGCTCCACCCACCAGGGCCAGAAGTTCAGGCCACCACCATTTTTGGCAGGCATTTTTACATGGGACTTAGAATCCGAACTCAGGATCTTCTGCTAATGAACAGTCTTAACCCCTGAACCATCTCTCCAGTCTGTAACCCTGAATTTCTGATCCCCCTAAGAACATCTTGGTTCTATAATTCAGCTTTCCTTTTCTGTAGTCTTTACTAGCCCTTGGAAAACCACTAGCTTCCTCTTTAATTGGTGGTCTTTCATAAAGTAGGAGGTTCTATCTGTTCTATCTTATGGCAGAACCAAGCCATAAGACTGTGCCTATACTGCCAAGTTTGCTGATGCGCCTCAACTTACAACTTCACCTCTCCATGTGCAAATTTCCTTCCACAAACATTCATTCCTGGGGGAAAGAGGCTCAGAGTTGAAGGCTGTCTTCAGTCTCACATCACACAGGGGTCGCATGTGTATATCAGAAGGTGCAGGTAAGAGACTAGACTCAAACCCATAACCTCCTCCGCTCTTGCAGCATCAAGGGAAGGAAGCTGAGGGACTCTTAGTAACCTGAGTGTGAGCTGGAGGCCCACATGGTGGAAGGACAGCTGAGATTAAGTTGCTCTGCGCTATGAACTCAAACAAGTATTTTAAAAACTTGTAAGATTTTTTTATTTGAAGAAAAGGACAACAGACAGAAAAACATATATCCCACGGCACATGGATACAGGTCGAAGGACAACTTTCAGAAGTCAATTTCCTCCCTCTACCATGTGGCCTCCTGGGGATGAAACTTACTCTGCCCACAGAGCTACCTCACCAGCCCTAATCTTGAAGTGATTAAATTTCCTCCTACTCCACATTGATCTACTTGGCCAGCAAGTTTAAATGGAAATTTCGTTCACAAGGTGTGTCTTACCCCATGGCTGAGGATAGTCTTGATCTTCTAAGTCTTCATGAATCAGTTGTACAAGCAACCATGTATGCTCATAATGGATGTATACTTGGATAAGTTATTTCTTCCATAGTCTCTCTCTATTCTGGCTTTGCGGATGTAACTCGTTTTCCTGTTTTCCTGTGTCCACATTACAGGAGCTTCAGCTGTCCTGAGTATTCCAGTATCAGTTGACATTGTGATATGCTACAAGACTTTCCTGATTACATTCAGAATCTCTTGTGCAAGACCTTGATGTCTAATGAGGATGGACTGGTCACAAAATCTCCACATTTCTATCTTGAGTGACTTATGAAGAGACTTGCAGTTAGATGGGCTTCCTGTGTTCTGCACAGGGAGTTCCCCATTCATGTTTTCCCAAGTTAGAGTACAAAGGTGTTTTCGTGTTTATTACTCTCATCCATACACATTCGAAGACGTCATGTAAACATCAAGGCATCCTGGCATTCCTTCCATCCCTGGGGGGCTCATGGGGATTCTTTTATATTAAATGATTATGATGAAACATTCCTACATAGCCTCAACTTATAATATCACTCCCATGTACTATGTCCTGATGTGAATTAGGAATTAGGGAATAACATTTATTTTGTAAAATTTTATTTTCATGTATATGGGTACATATGCTTGTCTACCCGTATGTTGATGCACATGCATATGGAGGACTGCCATAGATACCATGAATCACCCTGGATTCATCCTCAACTTCTTTGGCATCTGGGTTTTAAACTAAACCTGGTGCTTTCCTACAGAGGCAGACTGGATAGCCAACTCATTTTGGGACTTCCCAGATCCTGCCTTCTGGCCAGGCTGCTAAGCCAGCCAGGCAGTGTATGTGGGACCCAGGGATCTGGATTCCAGTACTTTCACTTGCACAGCAAGCACTTCACCCACTGAGTATTATCCCCTGCTCTTTCCTAGTCTTTAGTCATGCATTTTCTTTCTTTTTTTTTTTTTTGAGGTTTCAACTTGTATTTAATTTCCCAAAGAGTATTAATCTATGAGGAGGAATACAATACATCAAAATAAATCAGCTTATATACAAACATTCCTCAATAGTGACTTTCAGTTGCTGAGAATATTCAGCACATTAATTCAGAGGCAAAATTCAGATAATCAGAGAAGGAACTTTTGGCAGCAGTGACATTCACCCATACTTTTATGAGAACATGTGGACACTCCCCCTATTCAGTGTATATAGCAAACAGCCAAGACCCTGATAATCAAAGTAAGTTATTTTGTACATTACAGCACACAAAACAGCGGGAAAGACACTTTCACAGAAGGTGACAAAAGGCATTGTGCAAAAGGTCCACATCCCTATAAAGTGGGAGGACCTGAACCCAGCGCCTGTGACTTCAGGAGCTTGACCCCTGCTCTTTGGCTGTAGACAGAGGCCTGGGTGGAAGCCGCTGCCTCCATCCGTTCCGCTGTCTTCTCCTCTTCTGCCTCCTCTTCCTCCTCCTCGTCATCTTGTGGGTAGAGGTCTGGGTATTTCTGCATGCACAACTGCATGGCCCGGAACTGGTCTACACAGTCTGATCCCTTGATGTCCTCCGTGCTATAGTGGAAGCAGGAGAAGGCAGACTTAAACTGCTCCCCACAAGGACCACTGGCCATCCCTCCAAGGCACGGGCAGTTCCAGTTAATGTCTCCATTTGGCAGTATCAACCCGTGTTCCTCGTATGGATCGCTGGGGTCATCAGCCACTAGTTCCGCACTGCTGGGAGTTTCATGGTCCTCTTTGGTCACAAATATGATTCGATCCTTCCCTTCCTGCCGGCAGTAGGCCATGGCTGCCGCGGCGCCGCCCTCTCGCACCGGTGGCGGCGGGAGCGGGTACTCGGTCGCGAACTGACCTCCCTCTCCTCAGGCTTGGCAGGCGGCTCTGAAGCCCGCAGCATTTTCTTTTTTTTTTTTTTAATTTTTTAATTTATTATTTATTCAATTGTGTGTGTATGCATGTGTGCATGTGTGTGTGGGTATGTATGTATGTTTGTGTAGAACCACAGACGAATTTGGAAACCACCATGGACGCCTCCACCTCCTCCTTGTTTACTCTGCCCCGGGATTCACAGGCTCCGCCCTACCAGGACCAGAAACGCAGGTGGCCCTCACTTCCGCCTGGCATCTATACGTGGGGTCTAGGATCCGAACTCAGGACCTTCCACCTGCAAGGCAGAGACTTAACCCCTGAGCCACCTCTCCAGCCCCAGCATTTTCTATATTGTATGAATTTACGTAAGCCCAGTGAGATCTCACTAGCAGTATAACACTTCATTGCAATTATTCACAAGATATTTGCTTCTGTGAGTTTTCTGGTGTGAAGCGAGAGATAACTTCTGGAAAAAAATGTTTACTGCATTCTGTACATTCATAAGGCTTCTCACCTGTGTGAATTATGTAATGGTATGTTAAGTAATGCTTGTGGAAGAAAGTTTTATTGCATTCTGTACATTGATAAGGCTGTATGAGTTTTAAAATGCTTATCTAGGTGTGCCTTCCAGTGGAAAGTTTTATTGCATTCTTTACATTCAAAAGGCCTTTCACCAGTATGAGTTCCATAATGGACAATGAGAATTGACTTGTAAGTGAATGATTTTCCACATTCTTTACATTCAAAAGGCTTCTCACCTGCGTGAGTTCTATGGTGTACTCTTAATATCCACTTACAGACATAAGTTTTCCCACATTCTTTACATTCATAGGGCTTTACTCCTGTGTGAGTCATCTCATGGGTACTGAGGGCATGCTTGAAGTAGAAAGCTTTGCCACATTCTTTACATTCATATGACTTCTCACTTCTATGTCTTCTCCTATGTGTAGTGAGCTCAGACTTGGGCACATTCTTTACATTCATATGACTTCTCACTTCTGTCTTCTCCTATGTGTAGTGAGCTCAGACTTGGATAGAAAAGCTTTAACGCATTCTTTACATTTGTAAGGGATTTCTCCCGTGTGATGTCACTGATGTACAGTGAGGGTGGCCTTCGACATGAAAATTTTCCCGCATTCTAGGCATGCATAAGGCTTTACTTTTCTGTGATCTCTTTGATGTTCAGTGAGGTGTGACTTGCAATAAAAATCTTTCCCATATTCTTCGCACACATAAGGCCTGTCGCTTGCATGAGCTCTCCTATGCACAATCAGCTCTGACCTGTGGAGAAAAGTTTCTTTGCATTCTTTACATTCATAGGGCTTTTCTCTTGTGTGAGTTCTGTAATGTACAATGAAATCCGAGATGGAGTAGAAAGTTTGGTCACATTCTTTACATCGATAGGGCTTTAATTCTGAGTAACACTATGAGGTACCATGGGCGCTGATGTACAAGTGCAAGCTTTTCCACATTCTTTGCATTTGTAGGGCGTAGTTACTCCTGTATGAAATCTCTGCTGTACAGTGAGAGCTGACTTGGACATGTAAGCTTTCCCGCATTCTGTGTGAAGTTTCTGATGGACAGTGAGACTTTCCCACATTCTGCGCATTCATAAGGCTTCTCACCTGCGTGAGTCCTGCTATGCAGCGTGAGCTGACACTTGCAGGAAAAGGCTTTCCCACAGTCTTTACATGCATAGGGCTTTTCTCCTGTGTGAGTTCTGTAATGGACAATGAGATCGAACTTGGAGTTGAAAGCTTTCCCACATTCCTTTCATTCATAGGGCTTTATGCCGGTGTGAATCCTCTGATGCACAATGAGGGCTGACATATAACTGCAAACTTTCCCGCATTCTTTGCATTCATAGGGTTAGGTTCCTTGGTGAAGTCTTTGATGGACCCTGAAGACTGACCTGGAAATGTATGCTTTCTCACAGTCTTCACATTCATAGGGCTTCTTGCCTGTGTGAGTTCTTCTATGCACATTGAACTGAGACTTGTGGCAAAAGGCTTTCCCACATTCCTTACATTTGTAGGGCTTTTCTCCTGTATGAGTTCTTTGATGTATAGTAAGGGATAACTTGTACAGAAAAGTTTTTGCACAGACTTCACATTCGTAGAGCTTTTCGTGTGTATGAGTTGTCCTGTGCATAGTGAGGTCTGACTTGCGGAGGAAAGTCTTCCCGCATTCTGCACATTCATACGTCCTCTGTACAATATGAGCTGTTCTCTGATGTTCAGTGAGGATGGACTTATAATGGAAAGTTTTCCACACTCCTGACATTGACAAGGTGTCTCATGGGTGGGAGATGTCTCCTTGCTGGTGTACTGTGACTTCCAGTTAAGGCTTTCCACAGAGGCTTCACATTCATAGGCTGCTGAACCATGCTGGATTTTCTCCCAAACCTTTCTTCCTGCCTTGAGACAAAACATTACAATCATTACATGCATGGGGATTTTTCTACATTGTGGTACCTAAGATTTGATCAAATATGTTTTCCTAAGTAAGTTTTCAATATACTTCATATTTAGTATTTCTTTTCATTTATGGACCTCAGTCTTGGTATAGATTGTTATATGAAACAGATTACACCTTATGTGAGCAACATTATGGCATAAACACTACATCAGCAAAGATTTTCCAATATTCACTGAATTCAGTAGATGTCCAGTAATTGCAAAACCTTTTCATGTAAATAATGCTACCTCTGCGAAGATGGAAAATGGTGGTCGCTGGTCAAACATACTGAACATAACACCATGATCTTTGAATCTTAGGGAGATGGAGATGCCCAGAATGTGTGTATGGGGGTGGGGGATTCTTGGATATGTGACAATGCTCAGGGTCTTCTCCAGCCTGCATGCTCTCAGGTTCACTGTGGACCAGCACTACATCCTGCCATGGGACAATTTCCTCAGGAAACACATGCTGACATTTCTACTGTGTGTCAGATTTGAAATATGGTTTGCACTCCACTTCAAAGTTTTACTTACTTTCCTCATTTCTTGAAGGGATGTTTGGCTGCTGCTGATTCCCACTGGCCACATAAGTCTCTTCATTTTCCTGGCTGGTTTCAACCAAGACACTCCCATTAAGATCATCTAAAATGATATGAAAAAACATTACTATGTATAAAGGATACTTACATATTTTTGTTTTATCAACACAAAAATATTTTAATGTATTGTTGAACAACTCAACCCTCTGAGGAACAGCTGACATCTTTATCTAATTGTAACTGTTTGCAAGAGATCATATCAGACCTATTGACCGTCAGCATTCCCATGAACTCATTGGAACCTCACCTGGGATTCCAGATGTTCTCTCAATAATTGAATTTGTATGTAATTATGGTACAGCTGCATTGACTTTATACTTCTCATCATTAGGTGAGGTGGTAGATTGTGTATAATGGTTAACCAAAAAGAGAATTCCATTTATGTAGGTATTAGGAAGCTTCTTCCATGCTGCAGATGAGATTTTCCAATATGTTTGCTTAGATGAGATTTTCCAACATGGTTCCTTAGGGCCACCTGTGCTTCCATAAATGACCCTCACCAATATTCCCCAATGAACTTAGGGGCTGATCAAATTCACTTTGGTATGAAATTGTTTCTTTGGTGTTTAGTTACAACCCTATCTGGGCTGAACATATGTTCCTATAGTATCTCACTAGGAAACGTTTCATACACAACTTATCACAAATCTCACTAGGAAACATTTCATACACAACTTATCACAAATAAACTAGTTACACTTCTCTGCTGCTGTGAGATAGCACTCAACTCAAGCAACTTAAGATTTATTCACTTTATGGTTTCAGGAGATGCAACCCATTATGCAGGAAAGGCAGAGGCTGAAAGCTGCAAAAATGCAAGCTTCAAGAACACACCTCTCCCAGAAGTAGGGTGGTGCTAATCAATCTCAAGGCCTAACCCTATGACTACCTTCATCCAACAAGGTTTCACCTTGATCTCCCATTCTATGGCACAATGGCCAAGATGCTACGATCTTCCCAATCAACTAAAGACAAATCACATTTCAAACCATTACAACTAATGTACTTGATTCTTAGGAATTAATACAAGCAACTACTCAGAACGATACTGCAATTCTGGATCAGGGATGTTTTTCACTCTGTTTTACTTTCTATTTTTTTATTATTATTATTATTATTTATTCAATTGTGCCTGCGTGCGTGTGTGTGTGTGTGTGTGTGTGTAGAACCATGGGCGAATTCAGGAACACCATGGACCACCTCCACCTCCTCCTTGTTTACTCTGCCCGGGGATTCACAAGCTCCGCCCTACCAGGACCAGAAACGCAGGCCGCCCCTGCTTCCACCCGGCGTCTATATGTGGGTCTAGGATCCGAACTCAGGACCTTCTGCCTGCAAGGGAAAGGCTTAACCCCTGAGCCACCTCTCCAGCCCGTTTTACTTTCTTGAAAGATGCGCACAGAAATTATTTATATTTACTACTACAAATATTATGCATCATAAATTAATGCTACATTCTCTCCATGTCATCCCACATCACATCTCCTTTGCATGTCAGTAGGAATCATTCTTGTACATGACATTTTTAGGAAGGAATCCAACATTCTATCTTCAGAAGAGCAATACACAAGAGAAAGGATTGTGCTTGTGTATGTCCAATGGTTTATACTGGTGTGATAAATGGCACTAGAATCCTGCATGTGTTTTCTGTCTGCAAATTAGCCTCAGAAAAAGAAGAGTCCTTCCTACGAATTCTTTCTTTCATCCATCTTATGTTTCACATGTATCTTCCCCTTAAGGAAGTAGAATGGCAACAAATGCTTTTATTAATGGTTTCGAAAATTTTACTACGGAATTGAGGATTGAACAAGTGTCCTATGTAAAGCTAAGCATATTAAATGGAAATTTTAAAGATCAAGTTGTGCCTTAGTTTCCTGAAATCATCTACCCAGATTAAGTGACACTTTCCGAATGTTATAATGTTGACCCACTTCGTTTTTATGTACTATTGGCCATTGTGGAAAGGAAAAGGCTTGAAAAACTAACTCAGACACTAGGCCAAGAGGACAGAGTGAAGAAGGAATACTGTGTGTAGTAAGAGCATACTTAGTTAAGTGATGTTAGTAAGTAAGAAACATACTAGATGGACTGTGGGGTCCCTGGGGATTGCAGCTCTTTCCTGCAGGCTGGTCCTGTGGGTCTTCCACAAGGAGGATTGGGGAAAGGTAAGTGCGCTCTCCCTCCCTCCCTCTGTCCGTCCCCCCCCCCCCCAATCCCAGCCCTCCTTCCTGAGGACAATCAGACAGGACAGGGAATCTAGTCAAGCAGGAACTCCTCTATTGCAAGTCCATAGTCCTCTTATAAAGGCAGAAACTGCAAGTGGAATTCTAGGGTGGGGAAACGGGCAACTAATCATCTTAAAGGTCAAGACGCCCCCTGTTGTCTTTCTCCATCAAAACATCTTTGTCTAAGCTTGCCAGACCACCCAGGCCACCTAGACTGAGGCCCCCCACACTATCAACATAGCAGAATCCTAAACATTAGGAACTCGGACACTAACAGAACATGCATCAGAATGAAGAAAAGTATTAGACTGTACACTAGCAACCTTCAAAGACCAGGTGTGATAATCTACTTTAAAAAATACTGGGCCATTATATGCCAGTCACACAAAACTGGTTTTTCTCTTTTTTTTCTTCTTACTCTTCTTCTTCTTCTTCTTTTTTTTTTTTTTTTTTTTTTTTTTGGCTAAGCTAACCGATTTTCTACTTCTGCAATCAACTTGCTAGCTTGCACCATTTGATTTTTGTTTGGCTTAAAAATCACTAAATACAAAGACTTCAGGACTGCACTTAAGGAATCCCAACCCATGATTAGGTCCTGGCTCCAGCTTCGATACAGCCTCTCCTTTTTCTTCAAGAACTCTTCAAGATTGGTGAATTTCCCCAACCCCACAACACAGGGGGAAAAAAAAATTTTTTTTTAATTTACTTATTTCTACTCATACAAACTCAATAAGTAACCCAGTCCCCTCCCTCCCTCCCTCCAACCCTTCCTGGACCTCCTTGCTCACTGCCCCCTTTTCCCCTTCCTTTCCCCCCTCTCTCCCTATCTCCCAGTGCCTCCTCCCCCCCATCCCTGGAGCATCCTTTAATGTATATGTCAAACTTTCCTTTGGGTTCTCCTCTCTGATGAGGTGTAAGGACTCAGTGGCATTTCCTAGAACTGTTTCTTGTGTTCCCCTTAAGTATAGGAACATTATTGTGGCTGTTACTCCCTTGCTTCTAAGGATCTTAATGCCTTTAGTCCATGCTAGATTTTGAGGGGTCAAAAATGTGTTGGTCATTGCGCAGGTCATGCAAAGTCCTATTATGATTGCTTTGGCTCTAACTTGTGTGTAGTATTTGCATATCATTGCTCCTCCCCATCTTTAGGCTCTTACAATCTTACTGTCCCCTCTTCCGCAAATTTCCACAGGGAAAAATTTAACACTCATGATTAACAACCTAAAATGAACATGATCTGAACTTTCTAATTAAAAATATACAAAGGCTTGTCAGACAGTCAACCAGTCAAGCAAAATCTGTGCTCTGAATGTGATTCCCAAAATCTTATATGATAGAAGGGGAGGACTGAATTTCAAAAGATGCCCTCTGAACTTCAACCAGGTCATGTGGTATACATGTTTCCTCTTTCTCTCAGCCTCTGTCATAAATATTTTTTGAAAAATGTGAACTACCAACCTGAAGTTTAAATAAATGAAATTGCTCATTTTGCTGTCTACAGAAAGATAACTCACATGGGAAGACAGACTAAAAGGAAGTTAAATGATATTTCATACAGTTAGAACATGAAAGAAATCAGCAGTTATACCCTTATCAGTCAATGCACACCTTCCAAGCCAAAAGTCAGTCAGAGGATCCTGCATCTAAAATATTACACAGGACCAGGGCTCCAGAAAGGACTCAGGGGATAAGCTTCTGCCTCACAAATAAAAAGGATGTGAATAAAACTCCTAGATGCCATGTAAAAATGCCAAGCTAAGATGCTGGCAGCCTGTACTTCTGGCCCTGGATGGAAAGTCTAGGATACCAGGGTAAAGCCAGGAGGTAGAGCAATTCAGGATGATTCCCAAAGTCATCCATGGGCCTCCACAGGCGCACACAGTGCTCTTTGATACACACACACACACACACACATACACACTCCCCTACATATCCAGAAAAAAAAAAAAAGTAACAATGTGCAGGGGATGCTGCTGGCCTTTCCAAGACCTCTTGAGTACAGGCTAGATTGATAGGACTTGGACAGCAGTTTGAGATTTATCTCCTGCGTTTTGGCTTCTTCCAGTGGCCTCGTTTGCCCTGTGGCCTAATCTCAGATACGAAGTAATACCACACCGTTCAACATGCTTTCTCCCTAACATTATATTAACTTAAGAACCATATTGTTTCTAGCATTGCAGCAAAAACTTATTTTGATACTGCCAACTGTACACAATTGTTGATTGTTTGAGAACACAGTAAATCACATGTCTTTAGGTACTTCCTATTTACAACTGCTGTCTTTATGTATTTCTTTGCACGCTCTCCAGTTACTGCTTTTTTTTCCCTGCCCCTCCCTCATATTAACTTTTGAGCTTCTTGTTTTTACAAGATTTTGTTGTTCCTTGTTATTGTCTTTATGGTTACTGATTCTGGATGATTCCCTATGTTTAATAGATTTATAACTGTTAGTACATTTAGCTTAGAATAAATTTGTCTTAATATAGTCTTGGTCTTGCTGAAAACCCTCCAATCTAGGCCTGGTTTCAATTCTCATCAATCCTTTTCAGAAATTCCATGTTGACTGGTAAGTGCTGCTGGCATTACTACTATAATGGACAGAAGCAATAACTATATATATACACACACATATTGTAACTACAGCTAGAATATTGTAACTACATGGAATATTGGTGAGCCCAATTTCTTAAAAAGATATTACCCCCAACAGAGCACAAGTTGTTGTGATCAGAAAGTATTGTGGGTAGTGTCAATGCTGCCCCCATGTGAATAGTGGACCTAGCATGACAGAGAGCTGTTGGGCCTGCCCAGGAATAATAATCTGGGAGTGAGCAGAGCATGGCTTAGCACATGGGACCAAAAGATGGCGCTGGGAGCTAGTGTCCTAGACGTAACCCTGATCACATTACAGAGAGTCCTAATTGGCTTATAGGAGCCAACATAGATATATGTTTAGTTTGACCTATGGAGCCTGTGTGCTGTGCTGACCATTAAGGTAATTGGCTGCCTGTTTCACACTCTCTGGTTCTTTGTCTATATAAGCTGATTTGTTACCCCCCAATAAACCAAGATCTTGCTCTGACAAACTCTCCACCGTGGCCAAATCTCTGGAGGGCTGAGGCGGAGGTGCGGGCAATTAGGCTTTACTTATCTTCATCATCACGGCCAGCAGCTGTGTAACTGAGTGAGTGAATAAGTGAGTGAATGAGTCTCACCTTGACAAACTTCCTGCTGTGTCTGGAGTCCCTTGGATTTGGGTGAGAGGGTGAAGGACCTGCAGCACGTTTGCCTTTCTCCACCCCAACGGCCTGGAGTCGTCACAGTGTGTGTATGGGAAAATCAGCCCCGCAGAAAGCCATGACACCCAGCCCAAAAGTCTGTTCCTTAGCATTTAATTGCTAGGCCATCTGGACAGCAAGAATCTCAGCATTTGAAAACAAGAAGCCACTGGGGGAGAATGAGACAAGAGAATACATAGCAATTTGGGGATTAGAGAGAGAGTATTAATGAAATAGAATCTAAAAGTACAGTAGAAAAGATGCACAATAAAGACTTACATATGTGAGTAGAACATGGTTGTACATGTCTGATCCCAGCACTTGGGAGTCCAAAGGAGCTGGACTGCTGTGAATTCAAAAGAAGCCTAGTATACAAAGCTGTCTTTCCTTCCTCCCTTTCTCCCTCCCTCCCTCCCTTCCTCTTTCTGTCTTTTCTTTCTCTCTCTCTTTCTGTGTGTATGTGTGTGTAAGAGGATACTGTAGGTTCCTGTAGAAGACCAAGGGTAAGTTTGGAAATCATCCTGGATTGCTTCTACCTCCTTTTTGCTTTGCTCTAGGATTTCCCAGGCTCTGCTCACCAGGACTAGTATAGGCCACTGCTATTTCCACCTAGTAGTTTTTATGTGGGACCTGGGATCCAAACTCAGGTCCTTTTGCTTTTGAGGCAGAGACTTAACCCCTGATGCATCTCAGTCATCTCTCCAGTCCTATATGCGAGCTTCAATCTAACCAGGATATTTAGCTTCATAATTGTGTCCCTCATTACAGCCATCCACATAGAGAAGGAAAGAAGGTCTGCAGGTGAAGAAATGTATTGCTCAGGGTTCCACATTCATAAACAATATAGAAAGAACCTACTGTTTACTACGGGTGAGAATAGCCCCACCCAACTATCCACAGCCCAGAAAGATTCTGCATCTGATCTCTCAGTCTCCAGCTGTTTTTATGGCCACTTGCCAGACACACGGCTTCTCAGTGTGTACCTAGTAATCAAGATTTGTGACTGTCCCTTATTTTATTCCACTCCATGGCACATAATTCAATGCAAGCACCTTGTGCTGCACACCACTTGCCATGTGGCACCAAAGTCTGTCCTGGTTTGAATGTGAGTTGACCTTCATAGGTCATGTGTTTGCATCCTTAGCTGATTAATGTTTGAGAAGGTTGTGTCACCTTTAGAAGGTAGAACCATCAGGGAAAGGCCTAGAGGTGTGGTAGCACACACCCTGGTTCCTCTCTTTGCACTTTTCTTCTGCCTTTATCATGGCTGGGGTGACCTGAACGGACCTCCTGCTTCTGCCTCTAGCTACACTTTCTGTTATGCAAGTCTGATCATAATGGACTATATCTCTCCTAGAACCCTAAGTCAAATAAAATCTCTCTTTTCTCCTGCTGCCTCGTCTGAGTGTTGTCTCGCTGTAAAAGAAAAGTAACTGCAAGAAAATCGCAGCACTACACCGAACACTGGCTAGAACCGCAAGTTCTCCTGGGGCATAGATGCCAAGTCTGCAGGCAGTGGACACACTTCTGTCCATTCCTAGACAAGATTTTCAGTTCCAACATCACAGGGATTTGGATTCCTGACAGCGTCTCCTGACCTCCATGTGTAGGGTGCACATGCACATAAAATAAACAATACCACCTGTCCTGGGTAACATGCTGAACAAGAGTTGGTAGAAACAGGTCAAGAAGACCCAGGAGCTCTCTGCCTACTGCCCTCCCGTGTCCAGGCTCCACTCACTGACCTGGGTGAGTGCAGGGTGCGGGTTCTCCACTGAACCACAGCCCAAATCCATGTTCCAACTAGAGGATCAGACCAGTCACGCAGTGGCCTGTAGGGGAAACAGCATACGAATTGTACCAAATGGTCAGTTGGCTCCTGGTGAAAAGTAAGAACTGCATTAAGGTCAGAAACTTCCTTGGAGAAGGATGTCACTTGTATCCTCCTGATTGGATGCTCACGCTGCAGTGGCTTTCAGCTGTAGGCGACACACACAGGGGGCTTTAGGAAAGTCTAAGTAAACCGAGGACAGTAGGAGAGAAACAGAGGAACTCAAGTGCTATTAGGACAAATTGAACACAGCACAAGGAAGAAATCATAGAGAAACAGCTCAGTTATCAAAATGAAAAAAAAAGGTAAAAGGCAAGAAGAGACATTAAATGATTTCACAATAAGGCAGGAACTCAATAAACAATTACATACTCTTGATCCCTAGTGAACACTGGAACAAAATCAACTAAAAAGGCTATCAAGTTAACATCACAAAAAAGGATTATAAACTATGATCAGTGTGATTCATTTCCGGGATGCTGCATCCACCTTCCGCAAAGTCACAGGTGGAAACTACCAAATCCACATGATGAACAATAAAGTCATGTGAAAATTAGAATAGAGCCTTAAAGGATTTTGTAAAATTCAATCACACTGTCAGGAAAAAACCCTAAATAAATTAGGTGCAATACTACAACCTTCCAACAGTGGTTATGCAGAACAAGCCAACAACCTGCACTTAGCACATGGGGACGACCTGAGGCTATTTCTCCCAAGATTTGGAACAAGACAAGGACCTACATGTTATCAGTCTGCAATGCAGCATTGCAAGTCTCTTTCCACAGACACAAGCTGAGGAAAACAGAGGATCAAAGCAGAAAACAGAGGAGACAGATAGCTTTTATTTTCAGGCTAAATGATGTGACATAATGTGGTACACTGGAAAGTACCACCTACTGTGGACTGGGTTTTTCCACAGCAATTAATCAAGTACCTGCAGACTTGTTCAGGGACTGTTCCAACAGTATGCAACTGTCAAGTTGACACCAAAATGCAACCATAACATTCCACCTCTTGTCAACTTGACACAAACACATAACTTTTATATTCTATCACCTTCCAACCCTTATTTCCATAGATATTATATTCATGAGATACATTCATTTCAATCTCAAAAGTTCTCACATTCTGACATTATGAAAAAATTCAAAATAGGAAAGAATTGAAAATTGCAAGGAAGAGGATAATGAAATAAATTACATTTCAGAATACACAGTCAAATAGCCCATATCTACCTCACATTTGTATCAAGAACAAATTACTCAAAAATTCAGAGTGTATTTCCTTTTCAATAGATACAAAACATACTTAAAAACTATCTCAAAGCGCCCAAAATATTAGTACTTAATTTTCATTTGACTTAATGAAATTCATTCTTTCTCTGTCCTGTTTCTATGAGTTGTCAGGGGTGAATCTACAGATTTGTTCGTATTGGGTGAACAGTTATCACTAATCTACATGCCCAGAACAACTGTACAATTTATGAATAAGTGGTGACAGTAAAGGACATTGGAAACTACAATTGCTGAGAAATTAAAGAGAACACCTCCCCCAAAACAGAAGGGATAAAAATCCAGGACTCCAAGACATGATATGACTGCTGTGAGCTTCAGGTCACCTTGGTACATGATGAGTTCAGCGCCAACCTTGGAAACATCAGAAAGGAACAGAATTATAAAAATGAGAAGAGAGAAAACAGAAGGAAGAGAAGAGACGATGAGAAGTTATCAAAATCACACTCCATCAATGAGGACTGGGAAAATCAGTATTGTTAAAGAATCACACTTCCAAAAGAGATCTACACTTTCAATGAAATTAATTGTTTTTACAAAATTATATAGTAGAAAGAAAGAAAGAAATCATATGTACATATGTATGCTATGACACATGGTGACGGTCAGAGGACAACTTTCAGAAGTCAATTCTCTCCTCCCACCATGTGGGTCCCAGGGAATTAAGTTCAGGTTTCTCTGCAGCTGTGATTCCCATGTAATAACAATAAACTGAAGAGGAATAGGGACAACTACCAATTATATTTGCATAAAAAGAGAATTCTTGGCGGCCGCGAACGCGTGTCGCTGCCAATCTTAGTGTGACCCTGAGGTCCCGAGCGCCGTGATGCTGAGCAGGTTCCTGGGTCCGTGCCACCTCCAGATCCTCAAGAACTGGGTCCCTATGGCCGGCATGTGGGGTGCCTCGGGCACCGTGGGCCTGATATGAGCCACCGATTGGCGGCTCATCCTCGACTGGGTGCCGTACATCAACGGCAAGCTCAAGAAGGATTGAAATCACCCACCTTCTCCGGTGCCACACATACATCATGCCTCTGGAACAGTACAATCGGTAGACAGCTGCCCAGAAGGCCTGCAGTGCTCTGAGGATTCTAGGATGCTGGGCACCCCGGTGTTTCCCCGTGTAACATTAAAGGTGCCCTGCGCCCCCCCAAAAAAAAGGGAATTCTTTTTTTTTAATTTTTTTTTTTATTTATTCAATCGTGCGTGTGTTTGCGTGTGTGTGTGTGTGTGTGTGTGTGTGTGTATGCGCGTACGTATAGAACCACGGACGAATTCGGGAACCACCATGGACGCCTCCACCTCCTCCTTTACTTTCCCCCTGGGATTCACAGGCTCCGCCCTACCAGGACCAGAAGCACCCCCCCCCCCCCCCCCCCCCCCCCCGCTTCCGCCTGGCGTCTATACATGGGGTCTGGGACCCGAACTCAGGACCTTCTGCCTGCAAGGCAGAGGCTTAATCTCTGAGCCACCTCTCCAGCCCCAAAAAGAGAATTCTTAATAAAAAAAAAAAGTATCTTAAGTATCTGAACTCAAGTATTTTGTCAGAATAAGGAAAACAAAAATACCCTGTGAATTAAATGGCAACAGTGGCTTCTAGAACTTCCATATTCAGGAGGGAGGTCTCACGTACAAATCACAGGAAGAAAGATAGGTGTGTACAGCATGAGGAAAGATTAAAATAGATGGAAATTGAGTGGGACTGATCAGATGACCTCAGATGGCTCGCCAACAAGCTGGACGACTTGAACTCAATCTCTGAAACCTGCAAGTTACAAGGTAAGAACCAACTCTCACCTCCACATGCACGTTGTAGCAGTTTCACGCACCTACACACACAGGACACAATACATAAAAAAATAAAAATAAAAAACCAAAAGTGGTAAGAACTTTAATTTCAGTACAGAGCCAAAAGTTCATGGAGGTCAAAGGCATTTGGGGCTACAAACTGAGGTCAAGGTCCAGCTAGGAAACACTGCAATGAAAGCAAAAGAAGAGGCTAGCAAGGGGCTCAATGTATAAAGGCGTCTGTAGGCAATTCTGTCACTCTGAGTTCAATCCGTGGGGCACAGAAAGTGACCTTCACATATGCAGCTTGGATGAGCTCATAAGATTCTGCTTTCGTGCATGCCTGTACGCATGTGTTAAGAATCACTCAGTCTCTCTATAGTTTACCCCCAAAACTCTCTCTCTCTTTCTCTACAGCTCATCCCCTCCAAAGAAGTAATATTTAAAATACACAGGAGAGGGATACAACAGGTACAGAGTCCTTTATAAATGAGTCGTGTGGGTAGACACAAGACACACTGAACACATGTATTAAATTGTCAAAGAATAGCTTTAAAAAATTAAACAAGGGCTCAATCAACAGTTCAGGGGCTAAGCCTTCACCTTATAAAAGGAACTGAGTTTGGATCCCAGATCCCATGTAAAAAAGCTAAGCAGATATGGCAGTGGCCTGCACTTCCCACCCTGAAAACAGAGCCTGGGAAACCCCAGAGTAAAACAAATAGGAGGTAAAGCAATGCAGGATAATTCTGAAAGTCACCTTTGGGCTTCCACAGGTACACACAGTGCCCTGTGATACGTGCAGACACACACACACACACACACACACAGAATAAATAAAATAAATAAATTTTAAAAAGTTCAACGATCAGCAAAAGTCAGGGCTCAATGAGTTTGTTGTGAGGAGCTGAGTTCCTTCCCAGACCCTGCATGATAAACAACCTCCAAAGTTGTCCTCCGACCTTCACATGCAGGCAAGTACATGTCTCACATCTGACAAGATAAATAAGTAAATGACATGCACACACATGCATACACACACAGTTGAATAAATAATAAATAAAAAAAAGTTAAAAAAAAAAAAAAAAGAAGAAGAAGAAGAAAGAAAACTGGATCAAACATTTGAATGTCAGGCTCGAAAGCTCCTGGAAGAGATGGGAGACAGTTGAGAAAGGAAAACAGAAGATGTGTGGACTGACAGATGCATGAAGCACAGCAAGTCGAAGCAAAAGCCAGCATGTGTATAGATGATTACAGCAAACTCAAGATCATCTGCACAGGAAAAGAGTCAATAGATATAATAAAATCAACCTAAGAAGGAGAATATATTGGCAATCTCATACAACAAGATTAAAATCTAGAATAGTCAAAGTCCTCAAACATAGATAGGCCCACAGATATTAACCTAAAACACACAGTTCATAATTTGATAAAATCCATGAGACAACCTTAACACACATTTATCAAACACAAAGAGAAAACAGCCCTTAAATGTATGAACAATGGATTACTCACTACCCCTAGGCATCAGGGAAATGCCAAACAAAACCATAATAAAGCATCAATACACTGATGTTAGGACAGTGGGATCCATAACACACAAGATAACACTGAAAAATCTAATACCAATGAGAACAGCTGCATGAAATCCAGTACAAAGCTTCTTCAAATACATGAACCAGGAAGTCAGGAATGGCAGGACATTATCTGTTACCTCAGCACTCAGCAGACAGACCAGCATTTCAAAGTCCACCTTGACTATATATAAAAGGACTTTGGGGGTAGCATGGTAATATTAGTAAGAACTTGAGGCAAGATCTACAAAATCTGAATATAGAATCTGCCTTGTTATCAGTGCTGTATATAAATATTCACTGAAATGAAACCAGGATTGACAGAGAAGTCTGTAGGCTCCTGTTAACGGCATTGCTGCTCGAAAAAGCCAAGATCAACATATGTGTTCATCAACAGGGGACTAGATAGAGAATATGTGATACATAATCAACTGAACATACTCAACCATTGAAATGAATGTCACTGCAGTCATAAGGATAGAACTGGAGCACGACTGTGGAATTGGAACATAGCTATTTGCTATGGAAATGAACACACATCTCAATGAAGAGCAGCTGTACTGTCCTGCAGGGGAAGACCTTGGTTCATGCTCACAGTGAGGAAATAGAGGTGTTCAGCAGACATCCAAGTCTGTGAGAGTGTAATGTTACTCACAACAGTTCATAAGGATGTCATGAACCCCTCCCAACAGAGGGACTCTCTGTTGAAGAACTATATGTGGTAGAAAAGTAAAAACTCACTGGGATTAGGGTTTATCAAAGATAAAATGTTTATGAGCCACCTTTATTTTCTAAATGTCCCAAATAAACTTTTCATTAACCAAGTTGGAAATGAGGGGAACTGTCAGTAAACTGGTAACTCCACATTTGGGGCAAACAGATGTCTCTTCTATATCTCCCAAGGAAAGGAAAAGACGGGAGACATATATGTCAGCCTAGCATGCAAAAAGACCTGTGTCCAACCTCAGCACCAGGCTAGAACTCATAAGGTGGAGAATCAGAAATTCAAGGCCAACTTCAACTATATAGTGAATCTGAGATCAGCATGGGGTATAAATTACACTCAAAAAATATAAATGAGGGGCTGGAGAGGTGGCTCAGGGGTTAAGCCTCTGCCTTGCAGGCAGAAGGTCCTGAGTTCGGATCCAAGACCCCACGTATAGACGCCAGGTAGAAGCGGGAAAGGCCTGCGTTTGTTTCTTCGCTTCTTCGGTGCCTTAGTCTTCCAACCCTCCAAGTCTTCGACTAGTCTAAAGACTCTAGGAATTCTACAGCCTTCAGCCATCACCCACTTGACTACCAAACTGAGCAGCTAATAGTAGCCATCCTTGAACTATCTCGGCTACTGGCAGCCATCGCTGGACTACCTCAGCCATACTGTAAACCAACTCAATACATTCCACATATATATTGATTGATTCTGCATCTCTAGAGAACCTGACTAATACAGGATCCAACAACTTGGGGGAACGAGACATTTATTCTCCCTTACATTCTTGTGTACATATCCTCAAGTATGGCAGGACAGTTCACACTGAATCTAGGGGCCAAAGATATTACCCAAACCACATGAACACAAAGAGTTGAGACTTTTCACTTGCTGGTATGCCTGTTTGCTGCCATGGCCCAAATTGAACCAACTTTCTCCCTCTCATCCACCACCATGGGTAATGATTCCACCCACCATAGGCTCATCATTCCCTTCTCAATTAGATAACTTCCCATAAACTTGCTCAGGGCTTATCTTAGTACTTATTCTTCACAGATTTGCCCAAAAGCTCAGTCCTTATTTGTCCAGTTGACCCCTGTATCTAATTGACACAGTGTTGTCCTTTGGAGACCCTGAAAGTGAGTGTGAAGCCCTTTCCTAGGAAAGAACTTAGCTGGTTGGGCCTCTGTTTTTGGCAGATAGTCAATTTGAGATGTAGGCTCCTAGGAGTAGTTATGGTAGAAGTCTTTTCCTCCTCATTCCCCTTCTCTCTATGTAGGTAACCCCCTCATTATTGTTAGGACAAAACAGGGGAGGGGTCCTAAACCTGGGTTCAAATATCCCTTCCAAGTTAAGCATGGTAGTGCAAAGCTGAAATTCCAGATCCTCAAGAGGCTGAGGCAGGAGGCAGGATAAATGATTATGAGTTCAGCTTGGCCAGTTGTGTGAGTTTGCACCCAACCTGGGCAACAACCCACATAAATTGTCTCAAAAAACTGAACATCTTCACAGAACCATTTAGTGTGCACATGCTGGGCACACAAAGGTTTCTGCATTCTATCTTCAATCTCCTTATCCTTGTGGGACCTCAGAAAAGGTAGGTCCCCAATCTTGAGACTAAACTTGTCTTTCTGGAGAATGGAATCATGGCCATATCTGAGAGAAAAGTATGGAGGTAGACATCTATAAGTAGTGAGAACATTCAGAGAGTCCAAGAAAATTAAGGTCACAAGCCTACTGAATTTGGCATTTAGGCAACTCATCAAGGAGCTCTACCACAAAGTCAACCAGTAGGACTTTCCAAGTTGGCTTCACCAGGACCACCAATCAAAGATCAGAGAGGAAATCAATAGAAAGTTTCCATTTTTCCATTCCCAAATGTTCATAAAAGGGGCACTCAGGGTCCTGAGCTTCAAAGCAAGACTTAGATAGGTCTTGCTTCCCCTCTTCCCCGATTCTCCTGACCCATCAGTGTCCCTCCCTTCCCTGCTTTTCAATACATTTCACTTAAACCCTTCAATTGTGTTATGGCTTCAATCTTTGAATCAGGGGTGCAAGAAACTGGACAGAAATCCAAGAAGGTTGGAAACATTTACTAAGTCATGAGCACTTCATTAACACAAATGAACTGCACTTTAGTCTGGTCCACTGATGTTTTGGAGACCTCAACCCTGCAGTGCCACATGCTCCAGAACTCCAGTCCCTGGGCAGGTGTAGGAACCAGTTCCCACTCACGCACTCATTCGCTCACTCACACACACACACACACACACACACACACACACACAGCTGCTAGCTATGATGAAAGCAGGTTCCAGCCGTTCTCACCTCTGCCCCAGAGACTCAGCAGGGGACAGGGAGATTGTCAGAAGCAGATCTCTCTTTAATGGGAGGAGAAAAGGAACTTTTATAGACAAAGGCCACCAAGGCTCGAAACGGGCATCCAATTGTGTCACAAAGTCAAGGCATCCTACAGGTGCTAATGGTCAAGTTCAATGTCACTCACCACAGGGGGCAGGTAGATACCTGAAAGCCAATTAGGGCTCTCTGTGAAGTGATCAGGTTACGCCCAAGACCCTTGCCCTCTGCCATCTTTAGTGCCATGTGCTCGGCCATGCCCTGGGGCAAATCCTGGGCGGGCCCAACGGGCAGGGATGGCGGTGGGGCGGTGGGGGGGTGCACGCGGCCCCAAAGGGACCCCCGCTGTGGTGGCTGGATGTCCATGCATCCAAAGCCCTCTCTTTTGTTTTCCCTGCATCTGTGATACCACTGGGAGACACTGGACAGAATGCAAGTTCTAGATCCTCCTGAGAAGGAATTCGAGGTGGGAGTGGGGAGGGGATGGTAAGTGGTGGGATAAGAGTGGGCTCAGAAATAAAGACCATAAGGAGACTGTGAAGTGGAAAGGGAAATCTTAGAAAGCTGTGTGCACTGTTGTGATCTGATAAAAAAGGCCACAGACATGTCATGTAAAAATGGGAAATTGCTAACTGACCTCCCTAATCTAGACCCCAGGCCCCTGTAACTTCTCAGAAAAGAAAATTTACAGCCTCCTAAACATTGTATACTAAAATGTACAAAATGTACTAAAATGTACAAAATGTAAAATGTACTAAAAATATAAAATGTACTAAATGTAAAATGTATAAAAAGTTACAAAATGTAACTACAAAGAACAAGATATACATTGTGTGCTCTATGTAGCTACAAAGAAGAGGATATACATTGGCCCAGTCCCTGTGTGTGGGTGCGGGCGTGCGTGCGTGCGTGCGTGCGTGCGTGCGTGCGTGCGTGTGTGTGTGTGTGTGTGTGTGTGTGTGTATGTGTGTGTGTGTGTGTGTGTGTGTGTGTGTGTGTCAGAGGGCACTGCGTGTCCCTGTGGAGCACCAGGGGTGACTTTGGGAATCATCCTGGATCACTTCTACCTCCTTCTTGTTTCCTTTAAGAATTCCCATGCTCAACCCACCAAGACCAGAAGTGACCAGCTGCTGTGTTTGCCTGGTGTTTTTTGTTGTTGTTGCTGTTGTTTGTTTACTGGGACCTGGGATCTGAATTCAGGTCCTTCTGCTTGGGAGGCAGAATCCTGATCCATCTCTCCAGCCCATGTTATGGTTTTTAACATGCTCTGGGAAAAAGACTTAAGCACATATAAGGTAATTTCCTAAACTCAAAAATCTCAATTTATGACCAAGGAAAACAGACCTGCTGGTGTTAGTACCTAAACTTACATGGTGGTTAGAATTTGTTTTTGTCTTCATTCTGGAATCTTCCAAAGAGAGGGACCTTATGCTGTGACACTGATTACTCCAACAGTTTGTCAGGATGCTAAACTTAAATCTCATGTTCATCCCTCTAGAGACAAGCCTAGTGACCAGAGGTGGAACCAACTCAGCAGGACCAGATAGGTATTCTTGTGTGCTTATCAAGAGAGTCTAATGCCTTTTAACCTGTACATGAGAAATCATCTTTTGTTCTAGCTTCTACTTTTATCTGGTCCTGCTCTTATATGCTTAAACTTCCTTCCTTCTCTCACCTGGCTATTATAAAACTCCTAGATACCTTTAGAGGTCCCTAAATTCGGGTTTCTTCCCTGAAAGGGATACTCCTGGTGCCACACCCAAGAATGGCCCCATCCAACTCTGAAGTAGAGAGAATCATTGCCCTATTTCCATCCTGGCAAGTGGGTCTTACCTCTTTAGGGAGGATTATAAAGTTGGGGACCTCAAGAAAACTTTTCCAAGTAGAATTTGTTCCAAATCCCTAAGCCAAAAGCAGAGTATTAATACCCCCAAATCCAGCCTTCCCTCGTCTTTATTTTTTTTCTAGTCTCTTACATTATGCCTAGTAGCACTAAACTCCAGAGCACATTATTGCTCTGTAAGTTTTAGTCAATGTCTTACTCAAGTTCAAACTTCCAGTTTATAAATCAGCTGTTTAACTGGCCCCTGAAAAACAATGGGGGAATGAAATAGCAGAAGTAACACCATCTTGGCCTGATTTAGCCCTTAACTTCATTTTTTTCCCAAAATTGCTCAGGCATTCTTTTTAACTTTTTTTTTTTTTTTAGTGGTATGTGTGTGTTTGTCAGAGGGTACTGTATGTTCTTGGGGAGACCCAAGGGTGACTTCAGGAATCATCCTGGATTCTTCTACATCCTTCTTGCTTCCCTCTGGGGTTTCCCAGGCTCTGCCTCCCAGGGCCAGAAGTGCAGATCAGGCCCATTTCCGCCTGGCAGATCAGGCCCATTTCCGCCTGGCATTTTTATGTGGGACCCAGGATCCTAACTCAGGACCTTCTGGTTTCAAGGCAGAGTCAACCTTTGAGCCATCTCTCCAGCCCTTGACCAGGCTTTTTTTTTTCAGCCACTACTCCCTGCCCCAGACAGTTTCATCTATGTTTCTTTCCAGAACACTCCGGGCTTATCTTGACTTTGCCCATAATCCAGCTATGTAACCAAAGTGTCTCCAGAATCTATAATCAAAGCAACCATTGTATGTAACCAAAGCACTAGGTCTCCCTGACCTCAATCTGATTCATCTGACTCATCCCTTTATAAACTCTAAAGTCCTAAAGTTCAGTACCAAGAGGCACAAGCCACTCTTGGATCTCCTGCCTAATCAATAAAGAAATCCTGCTCTCTTTAAATAGCTTTACAGTGTGCTGGTTTGTAATTTTCTGCTGTGTGTTATAACCAAGGACATTTAGAAAGATTTTTTAAAAAATTGGGCTAGAGAGGTGGCTCAGAGGTTAAGCCTCTGCCTTGCAGGCGGAAAGTCCTGAGTTCGGATCCTAGACCTCACGTATAGACGCCGGGCGGAAACTGGGGCGGCCTTCGTTACTGGTCCTGGTAAGGCGGAGCCTGTGAATCCCGGGGCAGAGTAAACAAGAAGGTGGAGGCGTCCATGGTGGTTCCCGAATCCATCCGTGGTTCTGCACACACACACACATACATACATACATACACACGCGCACACATGCACACACACATAATTGAATAAATAATTAAAAAATTAAAAAATATATAAATGAGAGGACTGGAGAGATGGCTCAAGGGTTAAGACTCTGTCTCCCAAGCAGAAGGTCTTGAGTTCAGATTCCAGGTCCCATGTAAAAAATGCCAGGCAGAAATGGTGGAGGCCTGTACTTCCTATCCTGATAGGCGGAGCCTGGGAAATACCCAGAGGGTATGAAGGAGGTAAAAACAATTCAGGATGATTCTCAAGTCCTCCACAGGACACACAGTGCCCTCTGATACATACACACACAAAATAAATAAATAAATAATATAAATAAGGGCTGTAGAGATCTCTTAGGAGGCAAGACTCTGTCTCCCAAGCAGAAGTACCTGAGTTCAGGTCCTGATCCCACACAAAAATGCCAGGCATAAATGGTGGTGGCCTCCAATTTCAACTCTGGAATGCAGAGCCAGAGTGAAGTAAAAGATAAGTAGAACGGGGCTAGAGAGGTAGTTCAGGGGTTAAGCCTCTGCCTTGCAGGCGGAAGGTCTTGAGTGTAGATCCTAGAAGGGGGGGGAGGGGGTCTGCGTTTCTGGTCCTGGTAGGATGGAGCCTGTGAACCTGTGAATCCTAGGGGAGAGTAAACAAGGAGGAAGTGGCAGCGGTCCATGGTGGTTCCCGAATTAGTCCGTGGTTCTACACACACACATATACACACACGCGCGCACACGCATACACGCACAATTGAATAAATAATAAATAATAAAAAAAGATAGAAGATTCCCAGAGTAACCTCCACAGGCGCACACAGTGTCCACTGATATATACAGACACACACAAGCAATCGTGCACATACAAAATAAAAAAACATAAATGATTACAAGTTAGCAATGGTTCCCACAGGTATGGACCGAGAAGGAAGTAATTGCAATGAGAATTACAGTGCTCAGGGGAATGAGGAAGAGCAGCTTAAGAGGTCAGTCCAAAGTACAGAGACACCATTCAGGAAAAATCACAGCAGAAAAAAAAAACCAACAGTGGGGCAGGCAAGGAGAGGGAACTGACCACATGAAAACAGTAAACACAAAACAAGCAAACAATGCAGGGACAAAGGAGGCAAAAAGATTGGAGGGTCAGATTGGAGAAGCCAAAAGAACACCCTTATAAATCCCAAGAACTCGCGTCCCATGCGCAGCGGTGGGCACAGTCCTCATTCTTGCACCAGGAATTTCCTAAGACTTCTCTAGTCCCTATGACTCTTACCAGGACTCAACCCCAGAGGAATCTAGAAAGACCGAGGCTCTGGGGCAGAAAGCACGAGAAAACTGCCTCCTTTCAGTCTCCCTTGTTCCCCAACTTCTCGGTCGCGTCACTAAAGTTACCTCTTCCTTGATTAGAAGTGAGATCTCCGCAAGAAACATAAGAGTTTATTGCCAACCCGCCGCTAGTGGCCACACACTGGAGGTGCAGCGGTGCAGGGAGGGAATTAGGAAGCGCAGCTGGAGTGTGGGCTCCTTGCCAAGAGTCAGCCTTGGCCCAGGCTCCTGCCTAGGAGCAGGGCAACCGCAGGTACTTGGAAGGAAAGGGCAAGAAAATGGCCAAGTCAAGCAGAGACTGGCCTGGAGTAGAACATAGCAATTAAAAAGGAAGAAAGGAAAGAAAGAAAAACGTAACAAAAGACAGGAGAAGAGGAAAACCCCAGCCGCGCGCCGGGACCCCAGCACCCCGCAACCTCCGCACCAGTCCCCCGATTCGTGCGTGGCAGCTTCGCATTCCTCCCCAGCTCGGCACCGCGGTGCGCTCCAGAACAGAGCCCGGATCGAGTCCCAAGGCACGGATGGCCCCGGGCGCACAGCGGCCGCGCCCCACCGCCGCACTCACTACGGCCCGATCGCCCCCCCCCCCCGCGTCCGCTCACCCATCTGATTGGACACTTCTCGCGGCCGTCATAAGTTTCTATCCTGAGTGACAACGGAAGTCACCAATCCGTGGCTGCATAACGACTTCCGCGTTTCTTTTTTAAAATGCACTGTGTGGCCACTGCGCTTGAGGTAGTCCAAGGTAGGACCTGACCCAAGGGTCAGTCCTCGACCCTGAAGGGGTGTGCCGAGCTCAGGACGGAGGGGAGGGGGGACCGACTGGACCACAGCTCTGCAGGCGCCTGTGAATTGCTTTGTCTCTCTGATCTGTCATTAATCTCTCTTGTCTCTCGTCTCTCTCTGAATCTCAGCAACTGCCTGATTCTGAGTCTAAGCCTGTGAAGACCATCCTCTTCCTCTGTCATTGACTGGTCTTTCCCTAGTGTCCCCTACCACCTTGCTTTCCGCGGAGGCATTTCCTCAAATCTAAGAAATGGGGTGATATTTTGATTACCAGCTTCCCACTTCCTTGGTGGTCACCGAGTGGAGCCAGTTCTCTCAACTATTTCCGTGTGTGTGTGTGTGTGTGTGTGTGTGTGTGTGTGTGTGTGATTTCTGGGTGCATGCTAGCAGAATTTTATACCACTGGGCCATGTCCACGGTTTTTATTTTAAAATACTTCGGAGAAAGAGAGCGATCAGGTGCATATGCAGATGACTGGCATGTGGAGTCAGAGGGCATCTTTACAAAGATGCTTCTCTTCTTCCACCATGTGCATCTCAGGGATGGAATCTGGGTGGCCAGGTACGCACACAGGTGTCTTTACTCAATAGTCATCTCCACTGTACTTTTTTTTTTTTTTTTGAGAAAGAGCCTGTCTCTGTAGGTTAGTCTGAACTTGAACCCAGGATCTCCCTCCCTGGGCCTCCCAGATGGCTGGGATTTAGTTGGTGGAACCCATCAAAAGCCCAGAATAGGGACTGGCACTTGGTAGGCAGCCAGACACTAACCATCCTTCTGCCATCCTGGCCCCTCCTCAGTCTTCTGCACAGGATTCCCAGCAGCCTGTCTGTGAGGTCAAAGGGTATATTAAAAAATATCTGGGCTTGCAGGTCCCTGCACGTAGCTAAATCCCTTAGAGCACAAAGTGTTCTACGAATATCCAAAGCATGCAGAGTGTGAGAGACTTGGAGGCGAGTGCAGAGATCCAGAGAAAGAGAGAGAAATGTAGGTTTATCCCCTTTCTTCCCCTACTTCCCTCATCCTGGGAGAAGATGCTGGAGGTTTGGAACATGACTCAGAAGCACAGGAGCTGAGCAGTCCAGCAGAAAGTCCTAGTTCCATCTAGGGCAGTGCCTTAGTGAGCTAGGCTTCCTCATATTTCCCTGGGGACAGGGGCATTACTGGTATGAAGTCCTGGCCACTGGGTCACAAGAAAAGAGCAGAAGGCTTTGGACACATGGTGAGGCAGGGGAGTTGGATCCCATTCTAAACCTTCCCAAGGGACACACACACAGGCTCCCGGGCTCTTCATTTATGTGTCCTTTTGTCTGCAAATCTGTCCATTCACTTTTGCTCCCTGACCCCTTAGTGTTTCTTAGAGAGCATCTTAGTCTGTAGAGTCTGGAATGATCTGGAACCTCGCCATTTGTCCTTGCTGACCTTAGGCGTGCTTAGTGTTACATGCTCAGAGGCAGCCTCCTTCTTTCTTCTCCTACTCTGAGCCCTGTAGCACTGGACTTGAGCCAGGGCACTGAACCCCAGTAAAGGAGAGACTCCGAAGACTCAAGGGGACAAGCCTCGAGGGGACCATATCCCAACCACAGGACACGCAGCATCCTCTGTTGTTCCTGTGTCCCAGCAAATCTGTTCCTCCATCTTTGGCTCCCACCTCGCTGCCCTGTGTCTCTTTTCTTGTTCTGTGTTTGTCGTGGTCTCTCTCTGCAATCCAGATTGCCTGGAATCAAGGGCCATTATCTTGCCTCAGAATGCTGAACACTGGGATTATAGGTTTGACGCACCAGCCCCAATTCCCTGCCCCAAACTGTCTTCTCATCTCTTTCTCTGTCTTTTATCCTTTGTGTTTGTGTTAGTTTCATCTTCCCATATCTGAACACATACAGGATCAGTGATAGTGAAGCCTGGGTGTCAACTTGACACACTTGCTATTGATTAAGATGGGCTGAGACCACACCTGGAAGGATCAACTGAGACCACCTGAAAGGATTATGCCCGCCCTAGATCCTATCAGAATCTCCAAAGATCTCACAGGATGCAACCAGTACTGGACCATATAAAAAGGAGCCTCCAAAGAGAAGAGATTCTTCTTGCAGCTGTCCATGGTGGTTCCCGAATTTGTCCATAGTTCTACACACGCACACACACACACACACACACATGTGCACACACACATACACGCACAATTGAATAAATAATAAATAAAAAAGATTTTTAAAAATAATTACAAGCAAGCTGGAAAGATGGTTCAGGGTTTAAGACTCTGGCAAGCAGAAGGTCCCGAATTCTGATCTCAGGTCCCACATAAAAAAAGCCATGCAGAAACGGTGGGCAGAGCCCGGAAAATCCCAGAGTGAAGGAAGGAGATAGAAGTAATCCAGGATTTTTCCTGAAATCACCCTCAGTCCTCCACAGGGATACACACAGTGCCCTTTGATACACACACACACACACACTCTCTCTCTCTCTCTCTCTCTAAATGAATGAATAAATAAATAAATAAAAATAATTACAAGCTTAAATTACAATGGGCCAAAGAAATCAGAATCCTTGTGCTGATACTTTAACTCCATATGCTTAGAACTTCTCGGGGCATTCAGTGTGAGCACAATCCCAACACAATTGCTTTCAAGTCCCTTCTACACTGATGTACTTGCAGGTGCTCTTTAAATTTATGTGAAAAAGCTTGAAGCTATGTTGTGGCTTTCCAGTCTTGCCTGTGGCACTGCCTTTTGCTCAGTTCATCTTCCTATTCATTTTGTTCCTGAATGAACAAAATACCATAAATTCCCTGCTCTGAGCTAGGAGACTCCTAATATTTTTTTTTTTCAGTTTTATTTTATTTGGGGCTGTTTTCATATTATGTGCTTCAGAGCGGCCCTGGCTGGCCTTGACCTTGATTGACAGGTGAAACTGAACTTGAAATCTTTGGTCCATCAGACCACCACCTCCCAAAAGCTGTGGTTACAAGCATGTACTACCACACTTAGCTCTGTTTTTTTTTCTAAATTAGAGATTCATTGAGTGTGAAATGATACACACACACACACACCTCCTTAGTTTAAATTTTGATAGACAGAATCTCTCACTGAAAGTGAAATTCTTCAGTTTGCCAGGCTGGCTGATCAATGAGCTCAGGGATTACACTATTTCCAGCTCCATTTTCCCATCACTCTTTGTACTAAGGTCACAGGTTTATACCACCTGCCTGACTTTTTATGTGGATTGTGGGGTTCCACACTCACATCCTTGTGTTTGCACCAACTGAACCAACTCTGCAGCCCTGAGATCTGACATTTTAATGTTTTGATCATTTCCTCCAAATAACCCGTTGGGTAAATGTCCCATCCTTCTCCCTTAGAGAATCCCCTCCATTTCGAACATGTTTCCCTCCTAACCATCTGTCTCTTGATGTGTCTCACCCACCCACTATAATAGGGATGTAGCTTGGGAGCTGGGGAGGTGGCTCAGTGAGTATAACAGTTACTCTTTGCTATTGCTGAGAGAGAGCACCCAAAGTCAAACAACTTATGGGAGAAAGGAAGATTTATTCAACTTACAGTTCCAGAGGGGAAAGAGATACAGTCTTTCACAGTGGAGATGGCATGGCTGGCTGAGGCTGGCAGGCAGGCTAAATCGCAGCAGACCTTCACGTGGCTTGAACATTCCTGGAATGTCTCTCCTCTTACATTCTGTGGTGCCTTTCATATGGTCATTACTGGGAGGTTCCTATGAGATATATGGAGGTTCCCATGGAATCTAAGATGGGTATAATCCCTTCAAGTAGTCTCAGCTGATCTTAATACCAGGCATGTCAAGTTGACATCCAGGGTTAACTATCGCAGTGGGTATGACTCCTGCTCACAAACCTAGCAACTTGTTTTCAATGGAGAGATTGGCAGAGAGAGAGAGAGAAAGAGAGAGAGAGAGAGGAAAGAGAGAGAGGAAGGAAGGAAAGAAGGGAAAGAGAGAAAAAGAAAGAGAAGAAAGAGAAAAAGAAAGAAAAAGGAAGGAAGGAAGGAAGAAAGAAAGAAAGAAAGAAAGAAAGAAAGAAAGAAAGAAAGAAAGAAAGAAAGAAAGAAAGAAAGAAACATTTGAGTAAAGTGCAACCCACAGTAGAGGAATTCAGGTGGTTGAGTTTACGTGCTATCACTTATCTGCCAACGAAACTTCTAGTCATTGTACCTGTTCGTGTGTGTCTGTTGTGTCTGTCTGATGTGACTTCAGTAATCAACCTGGGTTGCACTACCTCCTTTCTGCTTTGCCCTGGAGTTTTTCAGGCTCCATCTTCCAGGGTTGGAAGTACAGGCCATCACCATTTACTACTGGAGTTTTATTTACATGGAATCCAGTATCCTAATTCAGGACCTTTTGCTTTTGAGGCAGAAGCTTAACCGCTGAGCCATCTCTCCAGCATCTATTTATTTATCCATCCATCCATCCATCCATCCATCCATCCATCCATCCATCCATCCATCCATCTCTCTATCGTCCATCATCTCCTCTCTCTCTCTATCCTCCATCCATCATCTATCTATTATCTATGTATCTATCATAAATCAGAGAAGTACAGAAATTGCCAGTCTTACTTCATTTGCTTATGGTCTCTATTCGCTCAGGAATTGGGTCCCGGAACTGTTACTCAAAGGTTGGACGAGGAGAGCTGACCACTTGAGAGCACTGGCTCCAGGAATGCCCAATGAGATTCAAGGGAAGGCGGGAGGGGGCGGGTTTTGTGCCTAACCCCCGTTCTACCCACCTTCTTTCCAATTGTGTGTTCACAAACCCGAGTTCTCTGGCGGTTCTGTGGCTCAGCGTCACGTCCACGCGCAGAGCAGCTCAGAGAGGCCGCGGAATACAGACGGCGCCGGCCGGTTGAGCGCGTCGGGGTCCCGGGGGTGGCACGGCCGCTGTGCGCTCTGAGCCGTCTGTGCCCGGGGACTCGAGCCCCGGCTCTGTCCTGAGCGCGCGGCGGCGCGGAGCCAGGGATTGAGGCCGAACCACAAGCGGGAGTCAGGGTTGAGGAAGCGGCGGGGGCGGGGCCTTTAGGGTACTTGTGGGGTGCAGGGAGGGCGCGGGGGGGGGGGGAGGACAATGTGAAACTGTGGGGTGAGGGAAGAGCCGGGGGGGGGGGAGGACGGCGAGGGACTGTGGGGTGCGGGGAGGGCGCAGGGGGGGGGGGGGTCCGGCGTACGCCTGGGGATGGTGGCTACTGCTGCGGTCGCCCTGCCGTGGGGGACTGAGGGACCACGTGAACCCCGCAGACGTGCCCCTCCTGACTCTGTGTCAAGGCCCCCCGCTGCTGTCTGCGTCCATGCCAGACGCTGCCAGAACTTCTCAGAAGTGCTCCACCCTGTGCCCTTCCAGTCATTGAACACAGGTTACCAGGTTTGTGAGCAGGACCTTATCCACTGAGCCAACCTCCCCAGCCCCCAGGCTACACCCCTATTAAACTTGATGGGTGATGCACATCAAAAGACCTAAGTTAGGAGGGAAAAGTAATTGGAAATGGAGGGGATTATCCAGAGGAGAAGGATGGGCATTAACAGGGCATTATTTGGAGAAAATGATCAAAACATTCACTGTAGATACTTAAAATATCAGCTCTGAAGGCTGGGGTGATGAGTCAGCTGGTAAAGAAAGCACCTGTTGTACAAGCACAGGACGTGACTATAGAACTTGCCACAGCTCCGGGGTCGCTTCCAGGCTCCTCTGTATCTGACTGACTTTGTGTGAATCTGGACAGGCTCGGGCCAGCTCTTTCCCCCCACCTCCCTCTGACAGGAGTGTCACCTGTATCTCTCATCATCGCTTCTTCACGGGTATTTCCAAGATGGCCTTTGGGTCACTGGACCCTGGTGGAATCCCGATTCCTGCTTGGTAACGTTGATCATCAGCTCATCCTCAGAGCCAATTCCGAGTGACTGCCCATGTGTTCTGAAGATAAACCTGAGGCTGGGGTCCGAGCAGTCCTTCTTGAGACGTCCAACGAGCTTCTTTTCGTTTTTAAACTTTAACTTCAAAAATAATTCAGCATTTATTTTGAAGCAAGAAAACCACTGAAAGCTCAAGAAGCATAACAGAAGAGTTTTTGGTAAAAATCCACAAGAATTCAAGACGTTGCTATTATAATAAAATGATAAAGTTAATTTGTTGCTCTAGTGCACCGTTTTCAGATTTTAAAAATAATCTGATGTATAATTATTTGATGTTCAAAAGTGCACTATACTGAATAGTTTCAGAACATAGAGGACATGTAATATATGAAAGTTGACTTGTGTCTTCATACCCAACACAGAGTTTTATTTCTTCTTTTAATTTAGTGTGTGTGTGTAGAAGAAGGTGCTGTGTGCGGAGGCCCAAGGGTGATGTTGGAAATCATTCTAAATTACTGGTTCTACTTCTTTATGCTTAGCTCTGGAATTTTCCAAGCTCCACCTTCCATTGAGGGAAGTGGGAGCTGCCACCATTTCTACCTGCCATTTTTACATGGGATCTGGACACTAACCCAGGTCCTTCTGCTTGTAAAGGAAAGCCTTAACCTCTGAACCAGTCTGTTTTTTCTCCCAGCATATTTTGTTGGTATTGCATAAAATTTAATCCTTGTATGGACTTTTAGAGACATGTTTATTGTTTAAATTCTTTATCTAAATTCTCAGCTGTCTTGCTTTTCTACTTGTTTTATACCACAGTTTTGTTACTCAGTCTTTGGTATTAAGGACACTGGGCTTAGAGAACTAGCCTTATGCCATGATAGGCTTCACCCAGGCTCCCAAGCCTAAGTTTGGATAAAACAAATGACTTGCCAGGAATGAACTAACAGGACCATAAAAGTCCCTGGGCTGGGGCCAACCAATCAGGGAAAAGGTCAATTGAGATAAGAACATACCAAAGAGATCAGGGCATACATTCACATGTACAGGCGGACGGGACCAATGGGGTTTCTCCAACTATACATGACTATACTTGGACCAATCCTCTCAGGGAGACAGCAAACCATGAGAGGAACTCCCCTTTAGGGCTATATAACCTTCAAGTTCCCTTTGTTCGGGGGTCACCATTTTCTTTGTTCAATGGTGGACCCCAGCATGCTGGAGCAAATAAAACACTCTTGCTTTTGCATATGTGTCTTGGCTGGTCTTTGGGAGATATCAGACCCTAACATCTGGGGGTCATCTGGGATCTCTACAAAGACCCTCCAGCTTGTGAACGTCTCCCATGGCCAGCCAGTAAGTAAGCATGCAATGTCTTTGTTCTGGTCTGAATGTTCAAACACCAGTTGTGAGCCAGATAGACGTGATTCTTGCATCATGTGGACTCGGAGACGTCCCTGTTCCACTTGTAATTGAAGAAAGTCTATTCAGGGGGTTAAGGACAGATCACGCCTGTCAAACCGAGCCCATATTGGGAGAAGTCGTTGCCCCAGTTTTTCTGAGATCTCTGGTTTTAAAGTGTCTATCTTTGTCTCATGTCTTGGTGTCTTTTGTCTTGAATTTGTGTCTCCTCAGTTCCCTGAAAATGGGCTGGACTGGATCCACCCTCTTATCTCTGGTCCTAGACCACTTCAAGGACTTCCAGACCCAGGCTGAACCCTAAATTTCCTAAGAAATTAGAGAAACTAATTGGTCTCCTAGATTCTGTTCTTTTTACCCATCAGCCCACCTGGTATGACTATCATCAGCTCTTGCAGATCCTTTTCAACATGGAAGAATGAGAACAGATTCTGTTCAAGGCCTGGAAACTGGTTCCAGGGACTGACAGGAGACCCACCACTGACCCTAACTTCATAAATGCAGGCTTTCCTTTGACTACACTCAAATGGGATTTTTTTTTTTTTAGTTTAATGTATTTTAATAGCAAACTTACAGGAACAGCACAGAAGACAGACAACATTAAAAACATGTACTTGCATGTAAGACAACTTAGAAAAGTATAGTGAATGGATGGAATCTACTGTATGATAAAAATGCTACAAACACCATTTAGTTGCCGTTAATAAGAAATTCACTTATTTTTTAAAAATCCAAATGCTGGCATTGTCCAGAAAAATTTAACAGGTTTATTTTTAATTGTTATAAAGTTGAGCTGCTGAAACTTGTTCACTGAAACATTTGACTTGCATTAATGCTTTACATCCCACATTTGTATTAAAAATTCACACACAAATGAAAATGGAAAAACTGCCAATACCTGATTCCTGTCCCCTAGTTTTTCACTTGCAATCATATACTTAGATACCTTTTGACCCCATGGAAAAAAAATATATATAACATTCAGAACTACCAATAACAGGAAGAAGAGGGAAAATTTTTTTTTTTTGAAAATAAAATGTTTACCGTCATAGTGGATTCTTAAGCATGTTCTCTGCGTATGCAGCACGTTAGCTGGATATCTCTTGGCATAATTGTTACACGTTTGGCATGAATAGCACACAGGTTGGTATCTTCAAAAAGGCCAACCAGATAGGCCTCGCTTGCCTCCTGCAAAGCACCAATAGCTGCACTCTGGAAGCACAGATCTGTTTTGAAGTCCTGAGCAATTTCCTGCCCCACACGCTGGAAAGAGAGTTTGCAAATCAGAAGTTCAGTGGACTTCTGGTAGCGCTACCACCAGATTCTAATGGGGAGGACCCCTCCGGGTAGCTAGGCAGCTCACAAATTTAAGGTTAGATTAAACAAGGGAAAAAGGAGTCCCAGGGCACGTTCCTGGAAAGACTAATAGAGGCGTATCACACATATATGCCTCTGCATTCCGAAGCACCCAAGAATCACTGCCGTAAGTCTTGCCTTCGTTAACCAATCAGTGCTGGACATCTGCTGCAAATTGCAGCGGCTAGAGGGATTTGAAGGTAAGAGACTTGCTAAATTTGCAGTAGCAGAAAAAGTTTTCAATAACCAGGAATCTCCCAAAGAGAAGCAGATAAAAGGTCTTGATAGAATCTTCCTGGCTGCAACCGCCAACCCAAATGCTAGGAGAAAGGATTAGAAAGAGGTAAGCCACGGAGGCTATAGTCAGGGAAAACAAAAAGGCCTGCATCGGGACCAATGTGCCTCTTATAAAGAAATGGGACTTTGGAAAAACAACTGTACAAGACTTAAAACTAGGTGCCCGTAATGATTGAAGGATATGGGGTTCAGTGCCCCCTCCCTAAGCCTTGGGTAACATTAAAAAATGGAGGGGAAGCCATTAAATTTCTAGTGGACACAGGAGCCCAACACTCAATTTTGAAATAACCAATGGGCTGACTTTCTTCCAAACAATCAAGGATGCAGGAAGCTACCAGACCAAACTGATACTCCTGGACTACTCAAAGAACTGTGGATCCTGGAAAGGGCCAAGTGTCTTATTCATTCATGGTCATTCCCAAATGTCCCTATCCCTTATTGAGGAGAGACTTATTAAACCAAGTGGGGGCCCACATTCACTTTCAGCCTCATGGAATAACAGTAACAGATGCAACAGGGGAGGGAGATTATTAATGTCCTAACAGTGAGCCTGGAAGACCAATACTGTCTTTATAACATCCCTACAAGCAAACCAGGCACTAATCCTCTATTGACCAAATGGATTTGGGAGACCAGTCCAAATGGTCTCTCCCTAAGGCATGGGTAGAAACCAGAGGGGTGTACTGGGCCCAGCATCACGCTCCCATAATAATACAACTCAATGCTCATGTGGCTCCAGCCCCATAAAAGAGTACCGCATGTCCTTGGAGGCTAAATGGGGACTTACTCCCCACATAAGGCATCTGAAAGACTCTGGGATCTTAATTTCCTGTTGATCAGCCTGGAACACTCCCCTCCTGCCAGTCAAGAAACCAAACTTGGCTGATTTCCGCCCATTACAAGACTTAAAGGAAGTCAACAAATGGGTTGAGGACATCCACCCTACTGTTCCAAACCCATACACCCTTTTGAGCTCTCTTCCCCCAGGATACATCTTTATACTGTACAGGATCTAAAAGTGCCTTCTTCAGTTTACCTCTATCCCCTGTCAGTCAACCACTATTTGCTTTTGAATGGACAGACAAAGAGGAGGGTTTCAATGGGCAACTGACTTGGACTGTGGAACCCTGAGACCCTCGCCCTAAAATTCACAGAACGGGCCAGTCCAGGCCCACAGTGTAGATACTTGCTTATAGCTGATCAGGCATAGCTATAGTTAGCTATTGCTCATAGCTATTCAAGCGTAGCTACTGCTAGCCATTGTCTAAAACTATGCACCTTGCTACTTCCCTCTCTGCCCTGAAACCCCTAGTGATGGGAAAAGGAGCTGTAACCCTTAGTGATGGGAAAACAAGTCTTGCAAGAAAATTCTGTTAATAGCATAATTGCCATCTGGAGCAAACTTCCTGCAGTTAAGCAGGTAGACTGCATCTATCACGGAGGCCTGGACTCGACTCTTGCTGACCAACGAGACCCCCCCCCACCCAAAACCCCTTGCTTCAGTCGCTAGGGGCCGCTTCAGTCTCTCCTGCGTGAGAGGTTGCTGGAGCCGCCCGGCGCATCGTTAAATAAAACCTCATGCTATTGCAGCGAGAAGGGTCTTGATCTTTCTCTCGGTGGCCTCGTTCCTGACTGAAAGACGGGGGTCTTTCATTTTGGGGGCTCATCCGGGATTCGAGACCCCTGAGAGATTGCCCCAACATCAGCCTCAGAGGTATGTGAGGGCTCCTGTCTGTGTTTACTTGTGCTTTGTTTAAGTCTGTGTCTGTTTGTGTTTGATACTGTGTCTGTTTGTTTCCTCTTATGAGTATTAGGTTTGGGGTGGTCAGAAATTGCGAGACAGACGTGTCATATCGCAGAGACCACGAGGGTCCCAGAGGACACTCTGCACTCGAAGTGGGAGGACTGGGGGTGTCCTCAATCTGTAGGGGAAAGGACAGAAGTGTCCACTCCTCACCTGAGTTTGTCTAATCTGCTGTCTGTAGTTTGTCTGATCTGCAGTCTGCAGTATTTGTGTCTTGTCTATCTTGTCTTGAATCACTAAAAGGATATTAGGAAAAGAACCCAAAATCTGAGTGTTGAGGTAGAAAATTTTGCCTGTGATGATAAAGAGTTACTTAAAATGTTCTGATTTGATTGGTTACTTGGATTTCTTATAATATGTGGGTTTTATGTTTCAAAATAAGCTGTGGCCACTATAAATTTCATTGCGCGCTTATGATCACATTTTAGTTTTTGACTCTGTTTACTATTTGGCATGCTCAATTTAAATGCACGTACACACTTAGGAATAAATCATTTTGATAATGTTAAAAGGCCTGAGTACGTACTGACCAAAATATCTTGTTTTATCTTGAAGCTTCACAAAAAGTGGCATTGTGTTTTTACCTAGGATCTGGTAACATCACTTTTGTAGTTCCTTTAAGAGTTTGTTTTCCCATGAGTAATACCAACATATCTAGCAGCCAGAAAGGAAAACTGATTTCTGAGAAATTCATTGGAATTTTTTCATTCTCCTGGTATGTACGACTTCCCTTTCTTGGGGACAAATCTGGTTTCTAATTCCCTGTTCCCAGGTGTACTCCTGTGTTCTGCTATATAATGATTGCTAAACCAACCTCTGCTCACCTTTTGGAGCAGGCCTCTCCTGGAGGGGGAGGTAAATGACACCTACAAAACGGGGGAGGGAATGTTTTAACCTCTGTATGAATGTGTGAGTGAGTGTCGGCCTGAGGTGGGAAACCTGTAACACCTCTGTGCTCAAGTTTGTAGTCCCACGGTGAGATCCCTAAGATCTCTTAAAGCCACGGGATTCGATTGGGCAGTTCTGGGTTTCCATGGTGATAACATACAGTCTAGGGTGGGATCGGATTAGAATCCGATCGCAAGTCATGAAACCGCTGAACTCACTATGGCCAAGTTATCACCCATGACTCTGCAAAGAGTGTGGCCAGACTGGTACTTGAATGATCTCTCCTGGAGGGATTCCCAACCTTTGTCTGTCTGCGTTCTCTCCTGGAGGGATTCCCAACCTTTGTCTGTCTGCGTCGTGTGGTGGGGATCAATGTGACTCTAGCTCTTGGTCTACGTAGTACAGTGGGGATCAATGTGACTTTAGCTCTTGTTAGTCTATGGAAGGGAATTCCTAGAAATGTTTGCCCTGAAGGAAAGTGCTTCAAGTCTGAGACAAGGGAATACAGGAAGCTTCAGGCATGTGTGGACCATGGACTCTCCCCTTTTAGTGTCATCGGGTGGGGCTCTGGTGGCGTTGGACGGAGTGCTGGCCTCCCTGGACCACACCACGGGCAGTGTCAGTGGATGTCTTTGCTGACAACACTGTGTATAGAATGATTATCAGAACTCTGCCAAGCCACGTGTCCTTTCCTCAAGTCCAGGTTCACTAATTGAAGCCAAAAGAGAGAGATTTCCCCTTCCTGTGTCCAGGGACTATCTAGAAATTGTGAATGCTTAGTTCTGCCAGCCTAAAAGAGGGTCAAGTCATAGCATATTCTCAGACATGCCCTGTATACATCTTAGACAAGAGATGATCCCAGGAAGATCTTTAAGTTATACTACCATCCAACTAGACAAACAAATGACAGAAAGTTGAGAGACTATAGAGGTGGACCAAAAGTACCAGCTAGTAACTCAGGAAAAGCTTTGCCTCCCAATACCCTCAAGACTAAGGTGAAACAGACAGAAGCTTTCATTTCTGTCTTGGAGGTAGAATCCTTTATTTCTGTTTGTCCTAGGACTTTAAAATAGGACAGGTGACCTAGGACTTAGTATAGAAAAAGAAAAGAAAGAGAAAAAAAAAAACAGAAAGCAAAGAAATCAGAACTTGACATTTGCCTTAGGGGATAGATTAAACAGGCACCCCAAGCAGATCAACCCAGGACCCCTCCCGACAGGGGAAAGGTGGAAAAAGATGCTTCGAATATGACCAGACTGGGTGCTTTGAGACTGTTGTGAGCACAGAAAGCTTTCATGTGGCCTATGTCCCAACTATAGGAATCTCCACTGAAGGAAGATTGCCCCCTGAACCCCAGGGCCCAGGGGTCGAGCGAGTTCTCTGGTGGAGACCAATGAAATGGCCTGAAGCTCTTAGCTTCCCTCCGATGGGAAAAAGGAGTTTGCCACTGATATCCAGCAAAAGGAAGCCCAAAAGTGCCAGGTTGAGCATCTCATGAGAACCTTGGGTTTAACATGCAAATGGGAAGCCTCTTTGTTTCTATGTTAATAGACAAGGGAGCACAAAATTCTAGTGCTCAACTTCCTTCCTAGGCTTTTGTCAACTTTTGATTTTACTAAAATGTTTAAGATCAGGAAAATGACAGGTTCATTGCACTCACAAAGTAACTACTGAGATTCCTTATATGCTTAATAGTAATGCTTTTTAGGCATTCCTTTGTTTACATGCCTGAATGCCCGAATATTCAAGGTTTAGGCTTAATAGAATAAAATATTTTAGCACTGTTATAAAGTCATCCACGTGGTTCTGGTTTAAGATGCACCAAAGATATTAGAAGAGAAAATCATGGATTACAGAAAATGCCAGACAGCATGTAACAAAAGTCTGCAGTTTAAAGACTCTAAATGCTGCATCCTTATCCAACCATTCTGATGGATAAGATTCCAACCTGATAAGATATTATTTCTAGGAAACTTTTTCTGGAGAAAAGACATGGCTTTATTTAGGAGAAATAAAAAAATATAAAAATTGTCAGGTCTTGGTGTTTCTTCCCAGTTCAGGCCTAAAGCCTGTTCCCTGGGGAAGGTCACTGTAACCCCATGGGCAGGTGCTAGGAATTTCTTGGTATGTCACAATAATGCCCATGGGCAGGTGCTAAACATTCTTTCCTAGGTAATTTACGTTTTGCCCCAGGCTGGCGTGAGCCCCCAGGCTGAGCCCGCCTGGACCCCTTCTGCCCCTGCCACACCCCTCTCCACCCTGGCCGTGCCCAAGTGCAGGGGTTTGGGCTCTGTGGTTGTTGACCTCCTCTACTAGAGAGATTAAGAAAACTGGAGTGGTGTTTGACGCCAGCTTGTTCCTGCTGCTTTCCTTGACAGTATTCAGCATCGTGAGTGTGACGGCCTACATTGCCTTGGCCCTGCTCTTTGTGACTATCAGCTTTAGAGTATATAAGGGTATGATCCAAGCAATCCAGAAATCAGATGAAGGCCACTCATTCAGGGCATAGTTGGAATCCAATGTTGCTATATCCGAGGAATTGATTCTGCTCTCAGTCATGTGAACTGCACCATAAAAGAACTCAGGCGCCTTTTCTTAGTTGATGATTTAGTTGATTCTCTGAAGTTTGCAGTGTTGATGTGGGTGTTTACTTATGTTGGTGCCTTGTTCAACGGTCTGACACCACTGATTTTAGCTGATTTCACTCCAGTATTCCTGTTATTTATGAGCGACATCAAGTGCAGATAGGTCATTACCTAGGACTTGTAAGCAAGAATGTTAAAGATGCTATACCTAAAAGCCAAGCAAAATTCCTGGATTGAAGCGCAAAGCAGAGAAATGAAAGGATGCTATCATAGGAAAAATTATTCATTTACTAATTATATTGCTTAAGTGTTTTCTTCAGTGCATACCAGCATAACTTATGGGCCTTGAGTATCCAAGTCAAGGCCCCCTTAGAGATGTGGTTTAAGCTTGGATAGTAGAGACTACATGAGCTGGATACATTTTCCCAAGGTAGAACCTGCTGCCATGCCTGGTGCCTATGTCGACCTGCCTGACTGAGAGTATCAACCTGGAGAGGACAATAGCAAAAGCTCACGCTGGGACTTATGGGGTGTTGAGGATTCCTATAGTTAATTGTAAAATATATTCCTTGCTAAAATCAAAAGGAGAACATTCTGCCTCTGTATTTTAAAACATGCAGTCTCTGTTACAAGTATGTGGGCTCAACCTCTTGGCTATCTGGTGCAGCATTATAGACTGATTAGATTTGGAAATACTGAGAGAATATTTCTGTTAAGTGCCATTATCCTCAAGCAATGGGATAGGTTCTTGGAAAAAAATGTCCTTCCTAAAAGGAAAGCTGTCACAGAAGTTTCAGTAAACAGGTCCAGATTCACTAAACCAAGAGAGTTGTTTTTGTTCTCCATTCTGCTGACTCCTTGCCTCACCTGATCCAGGGGAGCCCTGGTCTCGAGGCTGCAGCTCTGGCCTGAGGCACCCAAGAAAGACACTTTATGCTGTAGAATTAAAACCAGAGATAGGTTGGCAAAAAGTTTAATAAAGTTTTTCCCTTGTCCTAAAAGGTTGCCTAAAGTTAAACTCAGTGCTTGACAGAGGGAAAAAGCAATGGCAAACTTAAGGAGTAAACTAAAAACAGCAAAACTTCAGGTGTAGCTCCAGAGCAGCTCCATTAACTAATCAATGCTGGCTTTTCATTTAGATCAGAGAAATGGTTCTACATCCCTTTGGTCCCAAAAAGACTTATGTTGCTTTATTTTTCAGAACCCAAAAAGGAGGATAATTTAGATTGCTCTGTACAAAGAATCAGTTCACATTGTTTTAGACAGATTTTAAAATGTGATCTTAAATTTACAATAGCCAGAGGAGAAAGGTCTCCTTGGCTTTTACACCTTGCAAACATGTTCTTTTACTAACTCCTGCTTGCTTGTACCCACAGCAAGACTACTAAGCTTATTTGGTTTATCTCATGTGCCTTCTCAATTATAATGGTTTAATCCTTCTGTAGATTTTGGAGACTCAATTTACCTGTGTTTTGTCTCTTTTAGACCAACCTTGAGGTAATAAAGCCATCTATCAAAGACCTCTAGACCAACCCAGCATTTCACAGATGAGAATTTCAGACTGCTCTTATTTTCTTCGCCCCGATTCAGCAGGAAGCAGCCAGATCGAATCATCGCCCTTTATCCCCAGAGCAGTCTGAATTCTCAAATAGGTTTATGGGAAAGTAAGGCAGGATTAGAACAGCTATGCTGGGATGGGTCTCTCAAAGTCTTTGGAATTCTGAAGAGACATCCCCTACTGCTGAAATCGCCTGGAAGGAACACCCCTGCTGAAAAACTGACTCCAATCCTCCCAGAAATTTACCACGAGAACTGTGACTAACACTCCATGATTGGAATGTGCCTATAGAAAAGGGGGGAATGTGGGACCCTGAAACCCTCCCCCTAAAATTCACAGAACAGGCCAGTCCAGGCCCACAGTGTAGATATTTGCTCATAGCTGATCAGGCACAGCTATAGTTAGCTATTGCTCATAGCTATTCAAGCATAGCTACTGCTAGCCATTGTCTAAAACTATGCACCTTGCTACTTCCCTCCCTTCTCTGAAACCCCTGGTGATGGGAAAAGGAGCTGTAACCCTTAGTGATGGGAAAACAGGCTGTAACCTCAAGATGACTAGCCCCAGGGAAAACAAGTCTTGCAAGAAAATTCTTTTAATAGCATAATTGCCATCTGGAGCAAACTTCCTGCAGTTGAGCAGGTAGACTGCATCTATCACGGAGGCCTGGACTCGATTCTTGCTGACCGAGACCCCTCCCACCCAAAACCCCTTTATAAACCCCTTGTTTCAGTCGCTAGAGGCCGCTTCAGTCTCTCCTACGTGAGAGGTTGCTGGAGCCACCCGGCGCGTCGTTAAATAAAACCTCATGCTATTGCAGCGAGAAGGGTCTTGGTCTTTCTCTCGGTGGCCTCGTTCCTGACTGAAAGACGGGGATCTTTCAGGACAAGACCTCCCCAGGGATTTAAGAACTTGCCCACTATCTTCAATGAGGCCTTATGTGAGGATTTAGGTGAGTATAGACAAGACCACACTACTGTCTCCCTCCTCCAATACATGGATGAACTCCTAATCACGACAGAGACATATGTTGACTGCTTAAGTCACTGAAGACCTACTGTGAACTCTAAGTGACCTGGAATATCAGGTGTCTGCTGAGAAAGCTCAACTGTCCTCCACTGAAGTCATCTACCTGGGGTATGTACTCAGAGAGGGGCAAAGACGGCTGATGCAGGCCAGAAAAAAGGCCATTTTGCAGATACCCTAACCAAAGACCTGGAAGGAAATTAGAGAATTCCTGGGCACAGTGGATTTCTACAGACTTTGGATACCTGGGTTTATAGAAATGGCCAAGGCCCTGTACAAGACCACTCGGCAAGAGGACACGCCTTTTGAATGGCCTAAGCCCATGAGTTGTCTGGGCCCACGAATCAGCATGAACCAGACCTACAAATGCAGGAATCTGAAGTGGGAGCGGTAAGAATTAAAAGTTTCAGACTTTGGGTTAGAGGGGGCCTTGGATGTCCTCTATCATCCAAGCCAACTGTATTGTAACATACAGGGGTTTTATAGTCAAGGAGCAGGGCCAAATTCTTTACAGGATTGTGTAAAATGCATACATTTTGGTTAACAAAGAAAAATCAGGAGTGACACCCAATTGTCTAGAGGCAGACATGTCGCCAGGTATGCTAAACAGGCTGGGTGGCTCATTGCTGAAAGACAAAGGAATGTATGCCTCAAAACAGAGTTACTTGGCCCATGCATTAACATCTCTTTGGATAAGCAGGAAAGAACTAATGGGGGGAGGAACAGCCCAGCCAGTTTCTTAGAGAAACAAAAGCAATCCAAATGAACAGGAAGTTCTCTACTCCCAAAGGGGGAAGTTCGGCCTGCCATTGTCTTGTAGACAAGAGGCAAACTCAACCCCCCAAGAGAGGAAACACTCAAGAGTCCGTTCAGCTGCTAATGTATTATCCAGAGAGCAAACTTTGGGCTTAACAACCCCCACAATCAGTAATGGATGCAACCAGATTAAGAGGGCTCTCCTCCATGCCCCAGCCTTAGCGCTACCAGATGTCACTAAACCTTTCCACCTTTTTGTTGATGAGAAAGGAGGAGTGGCAAAGAGTCTTAACCCAGACTTTGGGGCCCTGGAAGAGACCGGTGGCTTACCACCCTAAGAGGCTTGACCCAGTTGCTCAAGGCTGGCTGTTCTGCCTTCGCATTATAGCAGCAATGGCTGTCTTAGAGATACTGATAACTGACTATGAGATAGGAACTCCAGGTGGCTACATCTCATGCCATCGAAGGGGTGTTAAAACACTCACCACATAGATGGATGACTAATGCCCAGCTCACTCACTATCAAGACTTACTTCTAAACCCTCCCCAAATTCAGTTCACATCTGAAAAATGTCCTTTACCCGGCTATCCTACTGCTGATCCCAGACATGGTGCCACTCCGTGACTGTGAGCATATTTTAAGCCATTTCCAGGGTGCCCAACCAAACTTACAGGACACCCCTGCCCACAGGTACGTCAGTGCAGTGAGCAGAATTGATTGCATTAACTAAGGCCCTCCAAATGAAGAGATAAGAGACTAAACATTTACACAGATAGCCGGTATGCCTTTGCCACAATCCATGTCCATGGCGCCATCTACCAGGAGAGGGGGTTATTGACTGCTGAAGGAAAGACTATTAAGAACAAACAAGAAATCAAGGACTTACTTCAGGCTGTTTGGCTACCCCAAAAGTGGCCATTGTCCATTGCCCTGGACATCAAAAAGACCATAACCTGGTGTCTAGAGTTAATAATCTGGTAGACCGCACAGCCAGGGAGATTGCCATCAAAAGTCATCTGATACTATCAATCAAAGTAGTCTCACTGTTACTGCCTGAGTCTCCGGACTATACCCCAGAGGACACCAAAGAAATTGAAGCTTTGGGCCCGTACTTTGCCCAAAAAGATAGACTATGATACCAGGGACCCAGAGGAAAACGAGTGCTCCTAAAAGCCCTAGCAAAACAACTCATTTAGCAGGTTCATCAGAGTACCACTTGGGAATATGAAAGACCTACACACTCTTCAAACACTCCAATCTCAAAGCCCTATGCCTTAAATCCCTAATTGAAACTTGGGTCACAGGATGCCCTACTTGCAGGTTGGTAAATGCCAAGACTGAAAAATCAGCTGCTGGCCGACGGCACAGGGGCATTTGACCAGGAGCCCATTGGGAATTAGACTTCACTGAAATAAAACCAGGACTTTATGGATATTTGTTATGATAGATACTTTTTCAGGATGGACAGAGGCCTTCCCCACTAAATGGGAAACAAGAGGTGTAGTCATCAAGAAACTCATAGAAGACATCATCCCAAGATATGGTCTGCCTGTAACTTTGGGGTCTGATGATGGACCCACATTTATATCACAGGTAATACAAAATCTAGTCAAAGCATTGGGGACAGATTGGAAACTACACTGTATTTACCATCGCCAAAGTTCAGGGCAGGTAGAAAGGACTTTAAAGGAGGCCTTAACTAAGTTAACCTTGGAAACTGGTGAGGATGCATGTCTCCCCTCCTCTCTCCTCTCTATAGAGTTAGGAATACCCCCTATCAATTGGGGTTGACTCCCTTTGAAATTATGTATGTATGAAATTATGTATGTATGCTTCACCAATCCTACCAAACTTAAGGTTAGACTTGATCACAGAAATTTCTGACCATAAGTTCCTTTCCTCCCTCCAAGCCCTCTTTCAGATACAAGAAGCTCTTTGGACAGATCTCCGTGGACTCTATGAATGTCCACAAGAGAAAAGCCCTTTCCATAGAGTGCAACCTGGAGACTTGATACTCATCAGGAGATTCAACAAAGCCTCTTCAGAATCCCACTGGAAGACACCATACACAGCCATCCTGGTGACTACTACTGCCACCAAGGTTGACGGAATCACTAGGTGGATCCATCACTCACATATGAAGATCTACAACACAATGGACAGCGATGACCCTCCAGCCTCCAAAGAAGAAGACCAAAAATCATGGAAAGTACAGCGCTGCTCCTTGGATCCCTCAAAGTAAGACTCATTGGCTCTTGACTCTCTATTTAAGCCTATGTCTGTTCACTATAATGTGTGTGACTGCACCCAACCTGCATGCTCCCATGATTATCATTGGCTAGTAGCCAATGCAGGAGGACATGTGATTTATAATTTGACTCAGGAAGGGCCTCTCCTCACCACCTTCCCCAACCTAGCCCTCGACCTATGTGACTTAGCAAGGGATATATGGAGGGGTTCTCAATCCAATGATTACCCTTGTGTCAAATGGGTAGCCCTGATAAGGGATATGGGACAAAAGACCAGGATATAGGCTTTAAAACTTTGTTTTCCCTGGGCCAAGATCTCTAAAATGTAGGGTACCCCAAGACTATTAGTGTAAGGAATGGGATTGTGTGACTTCAGACACAGAGTACCCAAATCTGGAGGACAGACATGACTTAATCAAGATAACCAGAGGATCCCCAGATCAGGCATGGGACCTAGACTATGTCGCCTGCACCTGAGGTCCCTGCAACCCAATTAACATCACCTTCCCTCAATGGGGAAAGAATTACCATTGAAATGCACCAAAGTATTGGAGGCTTATGATGAAATAAACCCATCATTCCCAACCAATCTTTAGATCCAAAACAGCCTTTGGTACCTGCTTTAGCAAAGGGACTCACTCATCATGCAACTTGGAAAACTCACTATAGAGCCTGCCCAGACCAGTACAATGTACCATCCTACTCCCATCCCTTCGGGGAACAACTTAAATTCAAATTATGGGATATTGTCCAATTCTCTTATAAGGCCCTGAATTCAACCAACCCTAATGCCTCTCTCCATTGTTGGCTATGCCTTAGTTCCTCATTGCCATTTTACAAAGGAATTGCTATTAACTTAACCATTGTTATTTCCTCTGACTCAGTCTCCTGTAGGCACCCCATGCAGCGGACAGGGCTGTCTTTACAAGAGATATCAGGGAAAGGATTCTGTATTGTCCAATAGGGACTTTCTATTCCTCCCACACATCTGCATCTATGTTCTACCACCCTCTGCACTAATGCATCCTCCTTGTATGTCACCCCACCCTGCAGAGTCCACCACCCACGACGTGGCATCTCTCCACCCACTCACATACTCATTCACATGATTACACAGCTCCAGACTGTAATGACAAAGAAAGGTAAGTCCGGCCACCCATGCCTCCGCCTCAACCCTTCAGAGACTCGGCCATGGATGGGGAGTTTGTGAGAGCAAAATCTCAGTTTAGTGGGGGTAACAATACAGCTTATATAAACAAAGGACCACAGGGCATGAACCAGAGAGCCAATTGTGTCAAAGGTCAACACATCCTTTAGGTACTAGTGGTCAAGTCCAATGTAACTCAGCATGGAAGGCAGGTCAATACCTGAAAGCCAATTAGGGCTGTCTGTAATGTGATCAGGGTTACACCCAGGACACTAGCTCTCAGAGTCATCTTTAGTCCCATGTGCTCAGCCATGCCCTGGGGCATATCTTGGGCGGGCCCAACACCACCCCAGAATTCTTGGTGGGCCTGCAACACTGGATTGACTCCTTGTGTATACCTGGAAGTCTTAAACTACACCAGAGGGTTCTGTATTTTAGTCCAATTACTACCCAGGATATCCTACCTGGAAAGATTACTGCCTTAGACTTCAGTCTTGCCCCACAAAGAATTAGATGGGACTTTGGAATAAGCACATATTGCTCTCATCCCTAATAGGACTGGGCATAACCGGTGTTGGCCCTACCCAGAAATAACAGTCTGGGAGGGAGTGAGCAGGGCATGGCTTAGCACATGGGACCAAAAGATGGTCTGGGAGCTAGTGTCCTAGGTGTAACCCTGATCACATTACACAGAGCCCTAATTGGCTTATAGGAGCCAACATAGATTTATGTTTAGTCTGATCTATGCAGAGTATGTGCTGTGCTGACCATTAAGGTAATTGGATGCCTGTTTCTCACTCCCTGGTTCTTTGTCTATATAAGCTGATTTGTTACAGTCTCAATAAACCGAGATCTTGCTCTGACAAACTCCCCATCTGTGGCCGAGTCTCTGAAGTGCTGAGGCGGAGGTGCGGGTGGTTAGGCTTTACTTATCTTCGTCATCACAGCCAGCATGTGTAATTGAGTGAATGAATGAGTCTCACCTTGACAAACTCCCTGCTGCGTCCAGAGTCCCCTGGATTTGGGTGAGGAGGTGAAGGACCTGCAGCATGTTCACCTTTCTCCACCCCTGATGGCTTGGAGTCATCACAGTGTGAGCGTGGGAAAATCAGCCCTGCACACCAATACCTCAGCCCCAATCCTACAGGATCAGAATCTTAAAGCTCTTACTGCCACTATAGATCAAGATGTCTCTGACCTCCAGAGCCAGGTATCTTACCTTGAGAAATCCCTAGACTCAATAGAAGGGGTTTAGATCTTCTTTTTCCTCAAGAGGGACTTTGCATAACCCTAAAAGAAAAATGTTGCTTTATGCTAATCACTTGGACATTGTCAAAGATTCCATTAATGTCCTCCATTCCCAACTGCAGAAAAGACAGAAAGGGAATTAACTCAGGAATGGTATGAAACTTTCTTCAATTGGTCCCCTTGGCTAACTATTTTGCTCTCAGCCTTCATAGGCCCACTTCTGCTGCTGCTTCTTGCCTTTACCTGTGGCCCTTGCATCTTCAATGCCTTCATCAAATTTTTTAAAGATAGAATTTCTGCCATCCAGCTCATGGTCCTCGTACCCACTATGAAACCTTTCGGGGGGACACAGAAGCCTATGAGCTACCAGTTACTCGAAAAATCGAGTAACTGGAGTCGTTACAGTATGTGCATGGGAAAATCAGCCCTGCACACCGGTTATTTATCGTGTGTGTGTGTGTGTGTGTGTGTGTATGTAGAAGGGGGCACTATGTGTGCCTGTGAAGGCCCAAGGATGATGTTGGAACATTCTAAATTATTCTAGCTACTTCCTTATTGCTTCTCTCTGAAATTTACCAGGTTCCACCTTCCAGTGCCAGAAGTGCAAGCCACCACCATTTCTACTTGCCGTTTTTACATGGGATTTGGAATACTAACACAGGTCCTTCTGCTTCTAAGGGAAAGGCTTAACTCCAGAATTAGCCTATTTCCCTCCACCCCTGGCATATTTTATTGGTGTTGCATAAAATTTAATCTCTGTGTGGACTTTTGAAGACATGTTTATTGTTTATATTATTTATTTACCTACATTCTCAGTTGTCTTGCTTTCTTACTTGTTTTATACCATAGTTATTATTCAGTCTTTGGTATCTTTTTTTTAAAAGATTTATTTTTTTATCTTCTCTGTGTATATCAAAAGGCACTGTGTATCCTTATGAAAGGCCAAGAGTGACTTAAGGAATCATCGTAGATTGCATCTACCTCTGGTTTCTGGAATCTATATAATCCTTTGTCTTTTCCAATCTCCTCCATCCCTTGCCTCCTTTGTCTCCTCCCCCACACACTGTTTATTGTTTTAATTTATTGTTTTGGTGTGATTTTTTTTCATACTTGGTATCTCTATACCTTAGAGTGGCCTCTGTTTTATGCGGTCCTCCTTCCTCAGTCCTCCGAGACTTGAGTTTTACAGGCTTGAACCACCACTTCCAGGGCTTGCCTTTTTTTTCCTCCACCGATCTGTTTCTGTGTCTTGGATGGCTAAGTGTATCTTCCAGACCTGCACAGTAGCTCAGTGCTCCACAGTCAGCCCCAGAGCCTCCCTCTCATTATGTTGTTCATGGTTGATAGATTTCATTTATTTTTCTCTTTTGGATCTTCATGTGTATGCATTCCCAGAGGGCACTTTGTGCCTATGGAGGCCCAAAGGTGACATTAATAATCATCCTGCATTGCTCCACTTCTTTATTCCTTTGTTCTGGGATTTCCCAGGCTCAGACTCCAGGGCCAGAATTTCAGGTAACTTCCACGTATGACCGCATTTTTATATGTGTCTAGGAATCCGAATTGAGGTCCTTTTGTTTGTGAAGCAAAGACTTTAACCCCTCAGCCATCTATCTCCCTAGCCCTCATGTTATTTTATATGCTCTGGTTTACATGTGCCTTCACTTGTTTTCCTTGGAAATCTCTCTAATCAGACTTTATTTTTTTAAAGATAATTTTATTTATTTTAGTTTATTTATTTTGCATGTGTGCATCAAAGGGTACTTATGTCCCTGTGTAGGATCAAAGTGACTGCAGAATCATCCTGAAATGCTTCCATTTCCTTTTTTGCTTCACTCTGGGTTCCTGGAGCTCTGCCCCCAAGGGCAAGACGTGGACTCTGCTGCTGTTTCCACCTTTTGTTTTTGTGTGGAACTGGATTCTAACCGAGTACCGTCTGCTTGGGAGATATTTTTTCTTTCTCTCATGATACATAATCAAATTGAACTGCATTTGAATGGAACACTGGTTAAGAAACACACACACACACACACACACACACACACACACACACACACACAATGTGCCATTTTCTCTTCTCGGGACTGAATGCTTAGGTTGATAAGAAATGTATCATTGCAGGCATTGATATCATTTGAGGATGTATCTGTGGACTTCACCCAGCAGGAGTGGCAGCAGCTGGATGCTGCCCAGAGGGACCCTCTACAGGGTCGTGATGCTGGAGAACTACAGCAGCCTGATGTTCTTGGGCGAGTCTCGGCTCCACAGTAACTCTCATAGCAATTCCACTCTTCTTGTCAGTACCTGTGGGAACTATCTCTGACTTCAACTCCTATTTTTTGAGACAGAGTATAACATACTTACTATCTAGATGAAGGTAGCCTCAAATTTCTGATCCTCTTATTTTCACTTCATGAATTGCAGCATGGTGCTGGGTACAGAAGAGTTTGCATGCTAGGCTAGCTATCTGCCAGCTGAGCTACATCCTGTCCTGTTTTGCTAGCATTTGATACTATTTTGACATTTTCTTTCTCAATTAATAATAAGCTACACCATAATGTCCAACAATGTGGCTTGCCGTGCTACTGAGCACATGGAAGATGTTAGTTTTTATGTCTGATGTCTTTCACTTATGCCTCCTGTCCTTCCTAGGGAGATAGAGAACGGTCTGTTTGCCTCCAACATGGAGAGTCACCAGTCCAGTTAAAAATTTTCATCTGTTTCAACTTGGTTAATGAAAAGATTGTTGGGGACTTTTTACCACTGCAAAACCCCAAACCTGCTGAGTTTTCCCCTCTGTACCTCATGCAGGTGCAGCGGGGAGTTCTAATTGGAATGTCAGCTGGGAGGGTTTGTGATGTTCTTGTGGCTGTTCTCAGCCCATCATGACCATCATAGGTGGGGCTGTGTGCTGACACCTCTGTGTTTAATCTCCATGATTAGGGGCCATGGTCTTCTCCTGCAGGCCCAGCTGTACTTCATGGAGATGCCATGTTCATTTCCAGCCCAAGGAAATAGCTGTAATACAATGTCACAGAACGCTTTCTAGTTCTATCCTTGTCACTGCAAATGAAGGGAATTACATATATTTGAACATGTGTGTTCAGTTCTTTGTATAGGTCCATGTTCTTTGCCTATTTCCCTGTTGAGGAACACATACGTTAATCATTCATCTTGGCTTTGTGAGCAGCAATGCAGTTCACAGGAGCCTGCAGACTCCTGTGTCAAATCCTGGTTTCATTTCAGTGAATATCTATAGGCAGCAGTGATAACATGACAGATTCTGTATTTACATTTTGTTGGTGAGCTTGCCTCAGGGTCTCCCATTACTAGGCTGCCCCCAAACTCTATCTATATATACTCAAGGTGGACCTTGAAGTGGTGGTCTTTTTCTTACTTTTTTAAATTCTTTATCCACTCAGATGTGACTTATGTGCTTGCCAGTGTATGTATGTAAGGGTTGGAGAACAACTTGCATGAGTTGGTTTTCTTCCTTTGTCATTGTGGGGTTCGGGGCAGGAGCTCAGGTTATGAGAATTGACAACGAGCTCCTGACAGCAGCAAAGCCAGTGAGCCATTTCTTTTGGCATTGCAATGCTATTTCCTAAAGGTCTCTCCATTTTGATTAAGTAATGGCAATTTTTGAAATTAAAATAACTAGTATGCTTAGAATGTTGTTCTTCATGCCTAGTTGACACTAGCTGGCCAGGACTTGTCGCCAAACATTCTTTCACTCCCTATACTCTGTGCCTTTAAAAGGACTGATTACAGGTCAAAAATGAATGTTTTAGTTTCCTTAACCTTCCTCCTCCAGTCCCCTTCCTCCGGAGCTTCTGAAAGAGGATTCCCATTCTGCCATGTGGACCTGAAACCTCTTCAGTACACTGCCATTTGTCTCTCCATGGTGTTTCTATCTCTTCTACAATCCCTTCCTTTAAACACACACACACACACACACACACACACACACACACACACACACACTATAATTCTGGAATTGTAGAATTGGAAGAGATAGCTTGGGAACCCCCAGAGAAAACCAATAAGAAGGTAGAGCAATTCAGGACTACTCCTGCTATCACACAAGTGCCTTATTGTACAGGTACAACTCCCCACCCCCAATCCACACACACAAAATGAAAGGAGTGCCCAATCAGGTGACTGGATTTGGTCTATGTTGGAAATCAGAAGCATCCTGCATACAACAAAAGTAAGGGAAATAATGTGCAGGCATTCATGTGGAGGCATTATATGCTTTTTCAGTCAGAAATGTAGACTAGGGTTGGAGAGATGGCTCAGGGGTTAAGATTTTGTTTCGGAAGCACAAGGTCCTGAGTTTGGATCCCAGGTCCCATGTGAAAATACTAGGCAGAAACTGCAGCAGCCTGCACTTCCAGCCCTGGTGTGTGGAGCCTGGGAAATTCCAAAGCAAAGCTAGAAGGAGGTAGAAGCAATCCAGGATGATTCCCTAAGTCACCCTTGGTCCTCTACAGAGACACACAGTGCCTCTGATATACATATAGATGCACACACACACACACACACACACACACACACACACACACACCATTAAACAAACAAACAAACAAATAAATAGTAAAAAATGTAGCCCAGGTTGTTTTTTGATATGTATGCTACTATGGTTTTTTTTGTTTTCTAAAGTGAGTCCTAAAACCTTAAGCTTCTTGGGTACATGTACCATGACATATGGTTTAGATTATTCAGGGGAAGAAGACAGAAAGGGGCAGAGGGGACTGTGGAAGGTATTGTAAGAGATGGATGAAGGGAGGCAAAGTAAATTGATATGGAGGCAAATACCACAATGAAATCCTTCACTGTGTATTTTAACCAAAAGTTTAATTAAAAACTAGCTTAGAATCCCACATTTTCTAGGTATTGGGCATTTCTGTCAGGGAGTCTCCTACCCCCACTTCAAATTTTAGCTTCTTCAAAGGAGTCAAATTTCAAGGAATTCCAAGAACTTTTTAAATTTTATCAGGTCTGAGTAGAGTAAGTACAGAGTGACAAAATAGGATTGTTGGGAGAAAAACAAAAATGAGCTGAGGGAGTCTCTGGTAAAGAATTAGAATTCTGTGTGTGTGTGTGTGTGTGTGTGTATGTGTGTGTGTGTATGTGTGTGTTTGTGTACAGAGCAATGTGTGTCCCTGTGGAGGACCAAGGATGACTTTGGTAATCATCCTAGATTGCTTCTATCTACTTCTTGCTTCACTCTGGGATTTCCCAGGCCCTACCCATGAAGACTGGAAGTGCAGGCCACAACTATTTCTGTCTGGTGTTTGAAACTGACCTCAGGACCTTCTGCTTGCCAGGCAGTCTTAGTCCCTGAGCCATCTCTCTAGCCCCCTATGTGTAACATTTATAAAACACATCTAGCTGAGAATAAATTTGTTTTAGTATAGCTTTACTCTTGCTGAAAATCCTTCATCCTAGGCCTGATTTCAATTCCCACTGATCCCATTCAGAAGCCCACATTAATTTGTGTACGCTGACACTTACAGTGAACCATCTTATATAAGATTTCCCCTTTCAATATAAATTCTGTCGGTCCTATCCCTCCCCCCCCATTTTCATGTCTGTATGTTACATGCAGGTATGTGTTTGTGTTTGCATTTGAGTAAGCACACTATGCTTAAGTCCTCAGACTGACAGTGGGACCCTTCCTTGATCTCTTTTTTGATTCTGTGGAAACTAAGGCGCTCAACCAAACCCAGAGCTCAGTGTTAAGTGTAAACTCTCAAAGCAGTTCTGAAAGTCCCAGAGTTCCCTGTATATTTTCACAGCAAACTGTTACAAAGACTCATCGGCCACATGACAGCTTGGTGCCAAGTTCTTCCAGCTTCACAGCCACACATCACTTTCTAGAACAAGATTCTTTGGTTTCACAGCACTTTACTGGCTACTTGCTCACTGGCCATTTCCTGTAATCTTGAGTTGTGGGAACAGTAAAAAGGCCAAACACACCATGCCACAGACCAGGAAAGGGAAAATTTTACAGGCTGCATGGTTATGGCAGTGCAGACTGAAGGCAAGATAGAAAAACAGGAACTGAAATTAGGGCAGAGCTTATGTACTACTTGGGCTTGTGGGCAGGGGAAGGACAGCGAGGAATAAGTTACTTCCTGTTCCCAAGTGCAGGCTTGTAAGTGCCTGCTCACCACTGAGGGAGGATAGAGAGCAGAGGCTTTGAATGTGGAGTGGGAGGAAAGGAATCAGGAACTATGCTTCCATGATTGTGGGTACAGGCACTTCTGCCTTTGTGAAGGTTCAATCTGCTGATAAGGAGAGGAGAATGTCTTCATGCTTTTGTGCTTATATCTTTTTTTCTTTTTGGCATGTGGGGTTTGGATATGCAGAAAAGAACACTTCGGTGTGTGTGCCTTTGGAGGCCTGAAGGGTGACTTTGGGAAAGGTCAGAGGTTGCTCTACCTCCTTTATTGCTGTGCTCTGTGGTTTCCCAGGCTCTGCCATACAGGGCCAGAAATGCAGCCCCTGCCATTTTTACACAGCATTGTTGCATGAGATCTGGGATCCCAACAAATGCATTTTTGCTTGGAAGCAATCAGTGTAACCTTTGAGCCATCTCTGCAGCCTCTTCTTTTTCTGCTTCCTCCTGGACCTGGAAACATTAAGTTGTTTTAAGTTGAAGGACCCTAAATGCAGATGGCTGACTTGATAAAAGCAAATTAAAAAATAAACAAACAACTCCTTCCCTGTACTGACAAGTTCATCCTTTCTGATTGTTCTTCACCAACATTGGAACCCAATTTCTTTCACCCTTCCAGTGTGGACTGATAGATTTCTGGTTCCCAACAATCTTTCAGGCCCTCAGCACCAAATAGGGCTGCTGAGATATTCCACTTCAAGGACTGCAACCCTGTAGGCTACCTAGAATTTACATCACAAGCCAAATTAATGTTCCTGCTGCCTCTTTATGCATCTATGTAACACTATCCATTTTCTTGATTGTGTCCCTCAGTAGAACCATGGTTAATATACAGCACAAGGAGAAAATGGAGACATTGTCTTGGTCAGGCTTCAGATGGGCAGATTCTGTTGTGCAGGACTCTAGAGCTGACAAGATCCTAGGGCTGCAAGATTAGTAGACACAGATCACATTCCCAGCCTAGGACTCTGCTTGAACCTGCGAGGACAAGATCTTCCTCCTACAATTCTGCTTTCCTTGTCTACAGCCTTCACGAGCCCTCAGAAAACTAGTAGCTTCTCTGACTGGTGGTCCCTCATAAAGTGAGAGGTTCTGCCCACATGTTCCTGGGACAGTAGTACCAAGCTATGAGAGTGTAATCTGAACTATTGGGAGTACCTGCAGATATCCCTTAACCCACAACTTTACCTCTCTATGCCCAAATTCCCATGTACATTCATTCCTGGGGAGAAGAGGCCAAGAGCTAAGGCTTGTCTGCAGTCTCAGGTCACAGGAAGCTGCAGCTGAGAGACTGGACTCAAACCCAGAGCCTCCTCTGCTCTTGCAGCATATGAAGGAAGCTGAGGGAATCTTGGTAACCTGAGTGTGACCCTGGAGGCCGACGGTTGAAAGGACAGCTGAGCTTACCTGCTCTACACTATCTTTTATTTGAAGACCAGGCAGAGAAACATGCATGCCATGGTACATGGATGTAAGGTGAAGGTCAACTTTGAGAAGTCAATTTCCTCCCTATACCATGTAGCTTCCTAGGGATGAACTCAGGTTGCCAGGTATGTGAGAACGCTCCATCATTTTAGATGGAGCTACCTGATCAGCCCTAAAAACAATTGTTCCACTTGGTCAGCAAGTTCAAATGAAAATTTCAGTCACAAGGTGTGTCTTACCCCATGGCTGAGGATAGTCTTGATCTTCTAAGTCTTCATGAATCAGTTGTACAAGCAACCAAGTATGCTCGTAATGGATGTATACTTGGAGAAGTCATTTCTTCCACATATTCTCTCACTACGCTTGGCTTTGCTGGTGTGAAGCCTGACTTGTTTTTCAGTTTTCCTATGTCCTTCACATTAACAGGAGCTTCAGCTGTCCTGAGTATTCTGGTATCAGTTGACATTGTGATATGCTACAAGATCTTCCTGATTACATCCAGAAAGAATCTCTTGTGCAAAACCTTGATGTTTAATGAAAACGGACTGGTCACAATCTCCATATTTCTTTTTTTTTATTATTATTATTTATTCAACTGTGTGCATGTGCGTGTGTATGTGCGCGCGCATGTGTGTGTCTGTGTGTGTGTAGAACCACGGACGAATTCGCGAACCACCATGGACGCCTCCACCTCCTTCTGCCCCGGGATTCACAGGCTCCGCCCTACCAGGACCAGAAGCGCAGGCCGCCCCCACTTCGGCCTGGCGTCTATACGTGGGATCTGGGATCCGAACTCAGGACCTTCCGCTTGCAGGGCGGAGGCTTAACCCCTGAGCCACCTCTCCAGCCCCCAATCTCCATATTTCTATCACGAGCAACTTATGAAGAGACTTTGTTGTGGCCAGATTGTGGGGACCCAAAAATCAACAAGGAGCCAACACTGGCTACAAATCGCATGAGGGTCGTTATTAGCAGATTGGAACCTGGGCTCACAACCGGTCAACATAAGTGTTGAGCTGGGAAGTGTGCGGTTCTTTGTCCAGGTGAAGTTTTTATAGCTTATTGGTAAGGGGAGGGAGTTTCCAACTTAGTAGTTACATGACTGGCTAACAGCCAACAGTTTTGGTGCGCAGGGATTGGTCCCCCCTTGTCTGTGAGCAGTTTGAATTGCAACCTGGTGAGGGGAGGAGCAGGGCATGGGCAACTCCAGTAGAGCAGAAACATTGCTCTTCAGGTGCTTAGCTAGGCATGTGGGGCCGCATTCCAAGCTCTCAGCCTATCCCTAGTTAGAGCTAATACCTGTGCTATATACAAGAACTAAAAAGAAAACAAAATTGGGTTCTAGGTCTCCTCATTCCCCCCTCTCTTTGTTGCCTAAGGAGCCCAATCATGGGCTCATGGTTGCCTCAGTCTTTCTCTCTGGCAGGGGCTGATATTGTTGCCTAAGAACCATTATTGGACAGTATTTATCTATTCTCTAATAAAAGCTGTTAATCTTGGGGCCCAATCCAGTTGAGTTAGGGCCCAGGTACAGCTAGAGGTCAAGCTGTTTGTTTGATATGGAGAGCTAATTTCCATATCCTTTTATAGGGAAGTTGGCCATCTTGTCTCTGGGAGGATTGGAGTCAGTTCCTCAGCTGCAGTGTTCCTTCAGGGTGATTCCAGCATGGGGGATGTTTTTCTGGAATTCCAAAGGCTTTGAGAGACCCATCCCAGTATGGCTGCTCTAATCCTGCCTCATTTTCCCACAAACCTATTTGAGAACTCAGACTGCTCTGGGGATAAAGGCAATAATTCGCTCTGGCTGCTTCCTGCTGAATTGAGGTGAAGGAAATAAGAGCAGTCTGATATCCTCATCTATGAAATGCTGGAATGGTTTAGAGGTCTTTCATAAATGGCTTTATTACTCCAAGGTCAGTCTAAAAGAGACAAAACACAGGTAAATTAAGTCTCCAAAATCTACAGAAATATTAAACCATTGTAATTGAGAAGGCATATGAGATAAGCCAAATAAGGTTAGTAGTCTTGCTGTGGGTACAAGCAAGCTGGAGTTAGTAAAGAACACATGTTTATAAGGTATAAAAGCCAAGGAGACCTTTCTCCTCTGGCTATTGTAAATTTAAGATCACATTCTAAAACTTGTATAAAACAATGTGAACTGATGAACCTGTTATTTTCCTGATCCTAAACATTTAGTACAATCAAAGGTTGACAAAAGCCTAGGAAGGAAGTTGAGCACCAGAATTTTGTGCTCCCTTGTCCATTAACATAGAAACAAAGAGGCTTCCCATTCGCATGTTAAACCCAAGGATCTCATGAGATGCTCAACCTGGCATTTTGGGCTTTCACTGTTTATCAGCGACAAACTCCTTTTCCATTGGAGGGAAGCTATGAGCTTCAGGCCATTTCATTGATCCCCAGTCTGGGCCCTTGGCTTCAGAGGACAATCCTTCCTCTAGTGGAGATTCCCATAGTCACAACATAGGCCACGTGGAAGTTTCCTGTGTTTGCAACCATCTCAAAATGCCCAGTCTGGTCATATTCAAAGCATCTTTTCCATCTTACCCCTATCGGAAAGAGTCCTGGGTTGATCTGCTTGAGGTGCCTGTTAGTATTTAATCTATCCCCTAAGGCAAATGTCAAGTTCTGATTTCTTTGCTTTTCGGTTCTTTCTCTTTTTCTTTCCTTTTTCTATATTAAGTCCTAGGTCACCTGCCCTGTTTTAAAGTCCTTAAATGGTCCAAAAATAAGCTAAAGGAGTTATCTGTATCTGTCCCATTTTATCTGTCAGTAGGGCCATAAGACAACACAGAACAGAAAGAACAAACAGAAACAAAGGATTCTACCTCTAAGACAGAAATAAAAGTTTCCTGACTGTGGATTACTTAATCATAGTGTCCCAACCTCCCCCTTGCAGATGAGGATGCTGTCCTCCAGAGGGGGCTTATTTCCTACTAACAGAGAGGACCCTGCCCTCCGGATGGGGTTTTGGTTGATGTGGAAGCTAGATGAAATTCCTGTTCCACCTTGGTCTCTCAAGGACATTCCTATTGCGAGACAAAGCTTTTCCTGAGCTACTAGCTGGTACTTTTGGGACAGATCTCTAATGTCTTAACTTTGTCATTTGTTTGCTATTGTTGGTCTAGTTGGATAGTATTATAACTTAAAGATCTTCCTGGGGTCATCTCTTGTCTAAGATGTATACAGGGCATGTCCAAGAATATATTACTATAAGTTGACTCTCTTTTAGGTTGGTAGGACTAAGCATTTACATTTTCTAGTTAGTCCCTGGACAAAGGAGGGGAAATCTCTTTTGCTTCAGTTTAGTGGACCTGGACTTGGGGAAAGGACACATGGTTCAGCAGAGTTCTGTCAATCACTATATAAACCCAGCCACTGACTGAGTTCAGTGCTGTATGCAGCCCGTGGTCAGGGGAGTCAGCACCCAACAAAAGCTGAGAATCCATGGTCCATGCGTGCCTGAAGCTTCCTTCATTTCCTATGTTATTTAAACTGTACGGTCATTATCTCAGACATGAAGTACTTTTCTTCAAAGCAACCATTTCTAGGAATTTCCTTCCATTGGCTAACAAAAGCTAAAGACACATTGATCCCCATCACACTGCGCAGACAGACAAAGGTTGGGAATCCCTCCAGGAGAGATCATTCAAGTACTTGTCTGGCCACACTCCTTGAAGAGTCATGGGTGATAACTTGGCCATAGTGGGTTCAGCTATTTCATGACTTGCGACTGGATTCTAATCTGATCCCACCCTAGACCATACGTTATCATCATGGAAACATAGAACTGGCCCAATCGAATCCCGTGGCTTTAAGAGATCTTAAAGATCTTGCTGTGGGACTACAAACTTGAGCACAGAGGCGTGATAGGTTTCACACCTCAGGCTGACATTTACTCACACATTCACACAGAGGTTAAAGGCATTCCCTCCCCCATTTCAAAGTGCCCTTTTCTTCCCCATCCAGAACAAGCTTACTCCAAAAGATGAGCAGGGATTGGTTTAATAGCTGGTCTTCAGTCTGTTCCAAGCTGCAGCTGAGGTGGCATGGGCAGGGCCTTGGCTTCTTGGTTTGACCCTACCTCCCAGGGAGCGGATGAGGGCCCTGCCAGAGCTCCTGCAGGTCCTAGGAACCAAATTCCTTTTTAATCAAAACAGACAATTGAAATACATTTGAATACATGAAGCTTAATTCTTAATTTCTAATTTTTGAGGCTCAATATCTTTTCTTCTATAGCATGAAAGAAGCATAATGCATAACATTTTCTTTTAATCACCATCTCTATTTTTTAATTATACCTTGAAATTTAAAATATTGTAGCTCTTAATTTATTTATTTACTTTAGTGTTAAGTAACCATAAAATTTATATCTTTAAAATATATGAACCTTATAATATAAATACAAAAACATTAAAGATAAACAACCTTAAATCTCATTTTGAAATGAAAATTTTAAAAAAATTTAGTTAATTGTAATACTTTAATATCTTTTAGAGTCAAATGTATAGCTATAACACAAATTAGTAAAAGTTCTTTAAATTTTGTAAAGACCAGGACATTATCAAATACTGAATAAACAAGTAGCACATGGTCAGAGGAGTATACCTGTATATCTGTTTTGATAAGCAACCTTTTTTTTTTTTGGCAATATAAACATTTAGGTACTATTATATCTTATATCTTACCACAAGGAGAATGAAGAAATTCTAATGAAATTTTTAGAAGACAATTATATTTTCTTGATGGACAAAATTCTATAAAAGAAATCAAAGGAGTGAGCAAGCTTAATCAAGCATTATGATACTGACTTTGTTATTTTTGGGAATACATGGACAAACCTTTAAGAACACAATGACATGTTCATTTGTAGACCTATTAAAGATCAAAACCAAGCAAGATAATTTTTTTTCATGAAAGAAAACTTACAATCTATTAGAAAAACAATTGTAATTGATTCAAAATGTAAATAGTTAAGGCATTAGATGTTATTAAAATCATTTGTTCTTATTTTTAAGTATGCATACGTGTATTTAAAAAAATGGCATGCCAAAATTTAAATATTAGCGCCCAACATGAATAAAAAGATTGAAATGGCCATAGATATGTTGAAACACAAGACATACCACAAATAAACATAGAACACAAACATACAAACACATTAATAATATATAATTTACTGATAAAAATCAAGATAAAAGAATATCTTAAGTCAGTACGTACTCAGGTCTTTACTATTATCAAAATGATTATTCTTAAGTGTGCATGTGCATTTAAATTGAGCATGCCCCCAATGGGAATTAACTAATGGGAAAAAGCCAGTTTCCTGGGCTTGTCTAGGTGTATAAATATGCCTGGCCCTGGCAGCCATCTTTGGCTCCCTAGCCCCTCATGGCACACCTGCACCAAGGAAGATGGCGGCTGACAGGGTGAGGCACGGGATACTGTGGCTTGGCCCCAGGCCACCCCCGAGCTCAGTCGCCCCCTGCAGTCTCTGGCATGCCAGCAGCGGCATGGCGCCAAAACCTTAGGAGGCGCTCTCTTTTGTGAAGGAAAGAAAGAGCTTAACCAATTGGGGGGGGGTCCCAATGAAATCCTGCCAGACTAGAACATAAGGAATTTGGTCCGGATGATCCTGGCTCCCAGGCTGGAATACAGCCTCTTTCCTTCCAGTAGCCATCCTACCTTAAAGGAGGGCCATTTGGATCTGCAATAAGTCTGTATCTTTCCCTTCTTAAGATCAACTCTTAAATTCCATCCTCTCTCTTTTCAACACCAACAAACAATAATACACAGACAAACCCACATAATGTTCCGGAGACAACACCAAAATAAACCAAAGGCAGGTCCCACTCAACCAAATGAAGACGTAGTCCTCTCCAAAAGGGGAAAGCTCCTCTGTGCGTCCACTTGAGCCTAACGTTGGCCTCCCCCAGGCACCGCAACACACCAGACAGACAGACACTCACTCACTCACTTACTCACTCATCAGTCCACTGGGCGCCCTCTGGTTTGGGGTCCTTGGATCTCTGGGATTCCGGATGAGCCCTCACTAATGTTGTGGCCATATTCTGGGGTCCCAAAAACCAACAAGGAGCCAACACTGGCTGAAAATCTCATGAGGGTCTTTATTAGCAGATTCGAACCTGGGCTCACAACTGGTCAACAGAAGTGTCAAGCTGGGAAGCTCTGGGCTCTTTGTCCAGGTGAAGTTTTTATAGCTTATTGGTAAGGGGAGGGGGCTTTCAACTTAGTAGTTACATGATTGGCTAACAGCCAACAGTTTTGGTGTGCAGGGATTGGTCCTCCCTCCTTGTCTGTGAGCAGTTTCCAGTGGAGCAGAAACATTGCTCTTAGGTGCTTAGCTAGGCACTTGGGGCTGCATTCCAAGCTCTCAGCCTGTCTTTAGTTAGAACTAATACCTGCGCTCTGACTGGGCCACATTATGAAAACTATATACAAGAATTAAAAGAAAACCAAAATCGGGTTCTAGGTCTCCTCCACTTGCAGTTAGACCAGCTTCCTGTGTTCTACATAGAGAGTTCCCCATCCATATTTTCCCAAGTTAAAGTACAAACGTCTCCTGTGCTTTGTGTTTGCCAGTGTCATCCATACACATTCAAAGACGACATGTAAACATCAAGTTCCTGTAGGCATCCTGGCATTCCTTCCATCCCTAGGGGGCTCATGGGGATTCTTTTATATTAAATGATTGTTATGAAGTTCCCTACATAGCTTAAACATGTAAGATATCACTCATGTAATATTCATTTGCATACATTATTTTGCAAAATTCTATTTTCATGTACATGGGTACATATGTTTGTCAGCCCACGTCAATACACAGGATGTGGAGGACTGCACTAGATACCACAAATCACCCTGAATTCATCCTCAACTTAATTTGAGTGTGGGTTTCAAATTAAACCCAGAGCTTTCTTACAGGGGCAGACTGGTTAGCCTGCTCATTTTGGGACTTTCCAGATTCTGCCTTCTGGCCAGGTTGCTAAGCCACCAAGGCAGTGTATGCAGGATCTAGGAATCTGGATTCTAGTACTTTCACTTGCACAGCAAGCACTCCACCCATGTTCAGGGAGATTTTAACAGCAATGCAAACCTTCATTGCAATCATTAACAGGATTTTTCACTTCAATGAGTTTTCTGGTGTAAAGCGAGAGATGACTTGTAGTAGAAACATTTACTGCATTCTGTACATTCACAAGGCTTCTCACCTATATGTGTTCTATAATGATATTTTAAGGTGGATGTGCTTGTGGAAGAAAATTTTGTACATTCTGTACATTGATAAGACCTCACACCAGGGAGGTGTGAGTTTTAAAATGCTTATCCAGGAGTGCCTTCTAGTGGAATGTTCTATTGCATACTTTATATTCATAAGGCCTTTCACTAGTATAAGTTCTATGATGTTCAGTAAGATTTGAATTGTAGGTGAATGATTTTCCACATTTTTTACATTCAAAGGGCTTCTCACCTGTATGAGTTCTATGATGTACTCTTAAGTTCCACTTAGTGGTGTAAGTTTTCTCACATTCTTTACATTCATACGGCTTTACTCCTGTGTGAGTCAATTCATGGGTACTGAGGGCATGCTTGAAGTAGAAAGCTTTGCCACATTCTTTACATTCAAATGGCTTCTCACCTGTGTGTGTTCTACTAGGTGAAGTGATCTCAGACTTGTGTAGAAAAGCTTTACCATACTCTTTACATTTGTAGTTCTTTTCTCTCGTGTGACATCACTGATGTACAGTGAGGTTGGCCTTCCACATGAAAGTTTTCCCACATTCTAGATATGCATAAGGTTTTACTTTGCTGTGACCTCTTTGATGTTCAGGGAGGTGTGATTTGCAATAAGAATGTTTCCCACATTTTTCATATTCATAAGGCCTGTCGCCTGCATGAGCTCTCCTATGCACAGTCAGCTCTGACCTGTGGAGGGAAATTTGTCCACAGTCTGTACATTCATAGGGCTTTTCTCCTGTGTGAGTTCTGTGATGTACAATGAAATCTCAGATGGAGCAGAAAGTTCGGTCACATTCTTTACATTGATAGGGTTTTAATTCTGGGTGAACACTCTCAGGTACCATGGGCGTTGACGTACAAGTGCAAGCTTTTCCACATTCTTTGCATTTGTAGGGCATAGTTACTCCTGTGTGAAATCTCTGCTGTACAGTGAGAGCTGACTTGGACATGTAAGCTTTCCCACATTCTTTGCATTCATAGGGTCTCTGTACAATATGAGCTGTTCTCTGATGTGTAGTGAGGATGGACACTGACAGGGCATCTCATGGGTGGGAGATGTCTCCTTGCTGCCATGCTGTGACTTCTCATTAAGGCTTTCCACAGAGGCCTCACATTCATAGGTTGCTGAACCATCCTGGGTTTTCTCCCAAACTTTTCCTTCTGCTTGAGACAAAACATATGACAGTCATTACATGCATGGGATTTTTCTACATTGTGGTAACTGTGATTCAATCAGGTATGCTTTCTGTAAGTATGTTTTCAAAATAACTTCTTTTTTAGTATTTCTTTCCTGTTAGATGTTTTCATTTATGGACCTCAATCTTGGTACAGATTGTTACAAGACATAGATTATACCCCAAGTGAACAACATTGTGGCATAAGCGCTACATCAGGAAAGAGTTCCAATATTCCTGAGTTCACTAGAGATTTTGTGAATATAAAGCTTTTTCATGTCAATAACACAGCCTCTGTGAAGATGGAAAATGGCTTTCAATGGTCAAATGAACACAACACGGTAATCTTTGAATCCTAGGGAGATAGAGATGATACCCACAGTGAGGGGGGATCTCAGGTATGTGACAGTGCTCAAGATCTTCTCCAGCCTGCATGCTCCCAGGTTCACTGTAGATGAGCACTACATCCTACCATGGGACAATTTCCTCAGAAAGTACAACCTGACATTTCCACTGTGTGTCAGATTTGAAGTATGGATTGCACTCCCCTTCAAAGTTTTTACCTACTTTCCTAATCTCTTGAAGGGATGTTTGGCTGTTGCTGATTCCCAGTGGCCACATAGGTCTCTCTTCATTTTCCTGGCTGGTTTCATCAGAGACACTCCCATGAAGAACATCTACAATGATACAGAAAACATTATGATGCATAAAGCATACTTACACATTTCTGTTCTATCAACACAGAAATGTTTTAATGTATTGTTGAACATCTTGGTCCTCTGAGAAACAGCTGATAGCTTTATGTGACCATCTGTAACTACTTACAAGAGTTCATCAGTATCAGACTTATCTACTGCTGGCATTCTCATGGAGGTCAAGGAGGCAGGAAGAATCATTGGACCCTCATTGGGGATTTTGGCTGTTCTCTCAATAAGTGAATTTGCATATAGTTCTGCTATAACTACAATGACTTTCAAATTCTCATCATTAGGTGAGGTGATAGACTGTATAATGATTAACCAAAAAGAAAATTCCATTTTTGCAGCTATTAGGAAGCTTTCTTCTATGCTGGGGATGAGACTTTCCAGCACTGTTGATTAGAGTCGCCCAAGGCTTCCATAAATAACCTTTTGCCAACACCCCCTTGTGGAACTGCAAGGAACTCAGAAGCTCATCGAATTACACTTTGGTGTGAAATTGTTTCTTTGGTCTTTAGTTACAAACTGATCTGGGTTGAACAGATGTTCCTACAGCATTTCATTAGGAAAAGTTTCATATACTAACCTCAAATATATTATGCACACTTCTCTGCTGCTGTGGGATGACACTCAAAGTCAGGCACTTAAGACAGATTTATTCACCTTGTGGTTTCAGAGGGCAGATACAGCCCATTAAATCAAGAAAGGTGTGGTTGGCTGGCAGAAGCTGGAGGTGGCCTAAGTCATATCCATCAAAGAGGCTGAAAGTTGCAAAACTGCAGTTACAAGAGTAAACCCCTCTGAGAAGTAAGGTAGGGCTAATCAATCTCAAGGTCTACCCCATGTGACCACCTTCACCCAGCAGGGACCTTCCCATTCCATGAAACCATGACCAAGATGGCACGACCTTTCCAAACAATTAAAGATTCAACAAGTGAGCCCATGAAGGACGAATCACATTCAAACCATGACACAAATGTACTTGATTCTTAGGAATATAAGAAATTATACAGAAAGATATTACCATTTGGTATCATGCATGCTTTTCACTGTTTTACTTTCTTGAAAGATGTGCAATGAAATTATTTACATATTACTGCTATGAAGATTTTGCATAAGAAATTAATGTTACAGGGGCTGGAGAGGTGGCTCAGGGATTAAGCCTCTACCCTACAGGCAGAGAATCCTGAGTTCGGATCCTAGACCCCACGTATAGATGCCAGGTGGGAGCAGGAGGGGGGAGGCGGGCGGCCTGCGCTTCTGGTCCTGGTAGGGTGGAGTCTGTGAATCCCAAGGGCAGAGTAAACAAGGAGGACGTGGAGGCATCCATGGTGGTTCCAGAATTCATCCGTGGTTCTACGTACACACACACACACACACACACAGACACACATGCGCGCACGCGCATACATGTGCAAACACGCATACATGCACAATTGAATAAATAATAACAATAAATTTTAAAAAATTAATGTTACATTCTCTCCTTGGTTCCATTTTCTTTAACATGAGATGCCACATATTTTCTCTGCATGTTCAGTAGTAATCATTCTTGTACATGACATTTTTAGAAAGGAGTCCAACATTCTATCTTCAGAAGAGCAATACATAAGAGAAAGGACTGTGTTTGTGTATGTCCAATAGTTCATATTGGTCTGATAAAGTGCACTAGAATCCTACATGTGCTTTCTTATGCAAATTATCCTCAGAAAAAGAAGATTCCGGGCTGGAGAGGTGGCTCAGGGGTTAAGCCTCTGCCTTGCAGGCAGAAGGTCCTGAGTTCGGATCCCAGATCCCACGTATAGACGCCAGGCAGAAGCGGGGGCGGCCTGCACTTCTGGTCCTGGTAGGGTGGAGCCTGTGAATCCCGGGGCAGAAGGAGGTGGAGGCGTCCATGGTGGTTCCTGATTCGTCCGTGGTTCTACACACACACATACACACATGCACGCGCACATACATACACACACACGCACAATTGAATAAATAATAATAAAAAATTAAAAAAAAAGAAGATTTCTTCCTACAAATTCTTCTTTTCACATATATCTTTCCTCTATAGGAAGGAGACATTTTTTCTAAATTGGAAATCAATACTTTTATTTAATATGAAATGTTATGAAAATTTTATTAGGAAATTGTGTATTGACATACAATGTCTTATAGAAGCTGACCATATTAAATGGAAATTTTCAAGGTCATGTTCTGCCTTTCTTTCCTGAAATCATCCTATTCATAATAAGTAATACATTTTCCTAATATGTAATACTAATGAACCACTTTATTTTTATATTCTGTTAGTCACTATGGAAAAAATAACTCAGACCAACAGGACACTGCCAAAGGGACAAAGTAAAGAAAGAATATGGAATACATAAGAGATATGCTTAGCTAGATTGAAGGCAAGCCTATCAACACAGCAGAATCCCCAATTATTAGGAATATGGGCACACATGCACAAAGTGTAATGAGACTAACAGAATGTAGCCATTCGCCTGTATGGTTGCTGATAAATCAGCATCAAACAGCTTAAGGGAACAAGGTGTTTATTTTCTGTTATTAATGTTTTGTTACAGTTCTTAGTCCAGCTTGACAGGAGAACTCACACCAACACCAGGGCCAAAGGAATTGGCTACACTATAATGGCTGAGGGATGATCTTACTTGCCAGACCAGCATGTCTAGCCAAGTGTACACAAAGATGCCAACTCTCTTAATCAGCTCTATTTTATTTCAGGGCCTACTCCCACCCACCATGGGCTGGGCCTTCCCCATCAGCTAGACAATCTCCAGCAGGTTTGTTTAGGGCCTAACTCAACCACTAATTCTCTACAAATGTGCCCAGAGCTTAAACCCTCAACTGTCACATTGACTCCTGTGCCTAACTATTACACAGAATATACATCAGAATGAAAAAAAGTTTTAAACATGATTCATTCCATATCCTAGCTAACTTCAAAAACCAGGGATAAATCTAACACTTGTCTTAACAACTTCAAACAAAGGTGGTCTGAACTTTCCAGTTAACATACACACAAGGGCTCTCTTTGCCACATTGCTCCATTGCATATCTGGAGCCCATGAGTTGTCCAGGGCTCTCTTGCCTGTCACATATGCACATCCATGAGTTCCTTTCTTTCTCTCCTTTTATACAGTGTGCCTTCATTCTTTATGTATATTCTGATTTCAATCTTCAACTCCTGGATACAAGAACCTGGACACATAAAGACCCCAGGAGATCAAATACTATATCCCTTCTGGAATCCTTTGCTGCCTGGATCTAAGTGTCATCTAACTACAAAAGAAATGTAACTACAGGACAGTGCCAGAGAAAATCGCAGCACTGCAGTGAACACTGGCCAGAACCGCAGGTTCTCCTGGGGCATAGATGCCAGTCTGCAGGCAGCAGACACACATTGGTCCTTTCCTAGACAAGGTTTTCAGTTCCAACACCACAGGGATTTGGATTTCTGACAGCGTCCCCTGACCTCCATGTGTGGGGTGCACATGCACATAAAATAAAGAAACAATAACACCTGTCCTGGGTAACACGCTGAACAAGAGTTGGTAGAAACCATACCCAGGCTCCACTCACTGACCTGGGCGTATGCAGGGTGCAGATTCTCCACTGAACCACGGCTCAAATCCACGCTCCAACTTGAGGATCAGCCCAGGTTTGGTCAGGCAGTGGCCTGTAGGGGAAACAGCATATGAATTGTATCAAATGGTCAGCCAGCTACTGGTGAAAAGTAAGAACTGCATTATGGGAGTTGTAAGGTCAGAAACTTCCTTGGAGAAGGATATCCCTTGCATCCTCCTGATTGGATGTTCACGCTGCAGTGGCATTCAGCTGCAGGCGACACACAAAATGGTGGCTCTAGGAAAGTCTAAGTAAACAGAGGACAGTAGGAGAGAAACACAGGAAGATGTAACAGGAACTCATATGCTATTAGGACAAACTGACCAGTAAGTAGCCAGAATACAGCACCAAGAAGAAATCACAGAGAAATAGCTGGGGTTGGAGAGGTAGCTCAGGGATTGACCCTCTGTCTTGCAAGGTCCTGAGTTCGGATTCCAGGTCCCGTATAAGAAACTTCTCTCCATGGTGGGCAAAGTCTCAGAAATTCCAGAGCGAAGCAAAAAAGAGATAGAAGCAACCCAAGATTGCTTGGTCCTCTACAGGGACACACAGTGCCCTCTGACACACACACACACAAAAAAAAAATGAGTGAAAATTTAAAGAAAATTTTTAACAAAAAAAGAAGCAGCTCGATTACAGAAAGTTTTAAAAAAAGGGTAAAAGGCAAGAGACATTAAATGATTTCAAAATAAGGCAGGAACTCAATAATCAATTATATACCCACAATCCCTAGTGAACACTGGGACAAAATTAATCAACTAAAAACGCTATCAAGTTAACATCACAAAAAAGGATTATAAATTATGATCAGTGTGATTCATTTCAGGGATGCAGCATTCACTGTAAGACCTAATGGCCCTATGCCAGGAAGCAGACCCCCACAGAATACTCATGGACACTGGTTCGATGCAAAAGCAAGAGGATTTTATTCCAGCGTGCTGGGGTCGCTCCACTCATGAGGGGGAGAGACGACCCCGAGTTCAAGAAGCATACAACTTTTATACTTTTTTGTAGGGAGGTTACCTAATGTTACAGAATTATTGGCTAAAACACTTAACTTTAAATTGATTGGTTACAAGTAAAGCACAAAGAAAACGGCACGAAAGCTGTTGTTTTTGTGGTATCTGGCATAATTACACATACTACAACCCCCCCCAGACCTTGAAAGGGGGAGCATTTCCTGGAGCCCTGAGGGTGGGTGGTATTTTTCTGGTGTCTAGCCTCACCACATGCACTAGACCTTGAGAAATGTTGACCATAAGACTGTTCAGTCTTCCTGTCTCTGTCTCTGGGTCTATTTTTAAAAATTTCTTTTCTTCCACATTCCCCCCTTTTTCTTTTGGTGGAATTTTAATCTTAAAATTCGGAGGATGTCTCCTGGTCTAGTCGGGGCATGGGAGGATTGGCTCATTTCTTCAGCAGGAGTGTTCTTTCATGGTGATCACAGCAGTGGTGGATGGCCTTTAGGAATTCTAAAGACCTTTAAAGACCTTGAGAGACCAATTCCAGCATGACTGCTCTAATCCTGCCTCATTACCCCATAAATCTATTTGAGGACTAGACCACTCTGGGGATAAAGGGCAATGATTCACTCTGGCTGGCTGCTTCCTGTTGACTCAGGGCGAAGGAAATAAGAGCAGTCTGATATCCTCATCTATGAAATGCTGGGATAGTCTAGAAGTCTTTTATAAATGGCTTTATTACTTTAAGGTCCATCTAAAAGAGACAAAACACAGGTTAAACTTTCAAGATCTACACAAGGATTAGACTATTGTAACTGGGAAGGCACATGGGATAAACCAAATAAATTCAGCAATCTTATTGTGGGTACAAGCAAGAGTTAGTAAGGAAAATCATGTTTGTAGGGTGTAAAAGCCAAGAGCTATAAAACCTGTCACAAGTCCTTTTAAGATGACACATGTAGGGACATTATCTCCTGATATGGAAAGTTCTATAGGTCTGTAAGCATTATTTCATCTTTAGGGCAAGACCACTCCTCAGATCTAAATAAAAAGCCAGCATAGATTTGTTGTCAGAACTAGTCTGCCTAACATCTGGAGTTTTGCTGTTTTTCCCGGTTTAACTCCTTAAGTTTGTCATTGTATTTTCCCTCTATCAAGCACTGAATTTAACTTAAGGCAAACTTTTAGGGTGAGGGCAGAACTTATTAAACTGATTTCTGCTCTAGCTTATTGGCAAAGGGAGGGGGCTTCCAACTTAGTAGTTACATGATTGGCTGACAGCCAACAGTTTTGGAGTACAGGGATTGGCCCCTCCCACCCCTGTCTGTCCATGAGCAGTTTGAATTGCATCCTGTTTTACCCACAACACTTGGGGACAGCTCATCGACCTCTAGGTAAGGGGAGGAACAGGGGGTGGGCAACTCCAGTCCAGCAGAGACATTGTTCAGCTAGGCATGTGGGGCCATATTCTAAACTCCTAGCCTGTCTATAGCTAGAGCTAATGGTCACTCTGACTAGATCACATGAGAGCTCCACTGGGCCTCACAAGAAAGCTATATACATGTGGAGAAACATACTTAAAAGAAACTAAAAGAAAACCAAAATTGGGTTCTAGGTCTCCTCATTATCCACCTATGTTTTAAAACTTTGGTGTGTCTAAAGCCAGAACCATGTGAATGACTTTATAACAGTATTAAAATATTTTATTCTATTAAGCCTAAGCCTAGAATATTCAGGCATTTAGGCATGTAAACAAAGGAATGCCAAAAAAAAAAAAGTAAAACATTACTATTAAGTATGTAAGGAATCTCAGTAATTACTTTGTAACTGGTGAATCTGTCATTTCCCTGATCATTAACATTTTAGTAAAATCAAAGATTGACAAAAGCTTAAGAAGGAAGTTGAGCACCAAAATTTTGTGCTCCCTTGTCCATTAACATAGAAACAAAGAGGCTTCCCATATGCATGCTAAACCCAAGGTTCTCATGAGATGCTCAGCCTGGTATTTTGGGCTTTCACTGGTTATCAGAGGCAAACTCCTTTTCCATTGGAGGGAAGCTAAGAGCTTTAGGCCATTTCATTGGTTCCCAACAGAGGGCTTGACCCCTGGGCCCTTGGCTCAGAGGGCAATCTTCCTCCAGTGGAAATTCCCATAGTCAGGACATAGGCCACATGAAAGCTTCCTGTGTTTGCAGCCGTCTCAAAGCGCCCAGTTTGGTCATATTTAAAGCATCTTTTCCATCTCTCCCCTGTCAGAAGGGATCTTGGGTTGGTCTGGTTGGGCATGCCTGTTAATTTTCTACTTATCTTTTTAGGCAAATGTCAAGTTTCGATTTCTTTGCTTTCTGGTTCTTTCTCTTTTTCTTTCTTTCTTTCTTTTTTTTTTTTTATACTAAGTCCTAAGACATCTGCCCTATTTTAAAGTTCTTAAAATAAGTTTAAAGGGGTTATCTGCATCTGTCCCATTTTATCTGTCAGTGGGGCCGTAAGACAAAACAAAACAAAAAGAACTCTAAGACAGAAACAAAAGTTTCCTGACTGCGACTACTTAATCACAGTGTTTTAACTTCTCTCTTGCAGATGAGGATGCTATCCTCCAGATGGAGGCTTATTTCCCCCTAACAGATGAGGACTCTGTCCTCCACATGGGAGTTTGGCTGATGTGGAAGCTAGATGAAATTCATGTTCCACCTTAGTCTCTCGAGGGCATTTCTATTGCGAGACAAAGCTTTTCCTGAGCTACTAGCTGGTACTTTTGGTACAAATCTTTATAGTCTCTTAACTTTCTGTCATTTTTTGCCATTTTTTGTCTAGTTGGATGGTATTATAACTTAAAGATCTTCCTGGGGTCATCTCTTGTATATAGGACATGTCCAAGAATATACAAGATGTATATAGGACATGTCCAAGAATATACAAGTTGACTCTCTCTTAGATTGGTAGGAATAAACATTTATTTTTTTCCCGATAGTTCCTGGACACAGGAAGGGGAAATCTCTCTTTTTGCTTCAGTTTAGTGGACCTGGACTTGAGGAAGGAACACATGGCTCAGTTCTGCCAATCACTATATAAACCCAGCCACTGACTGAGGTCAGTGCTGTATGCAGCCCGTGGTCGGGGGAGTCAGCACTCCATCCGATGCCACTCATGGTCAGGGGAGCCAGAGTCCCACCCAACAACACTAAAAGGGGAGAGTCCACGGTCCACACATGCCTGAACCTTCCTTCATTTCCTATGTTATTTAAAGTGTATGGTCATTGTCTCAGACATGAAGCATTTTCCTTACAGGGCAAACATTTCTAGGAATTTCCTTTCATTAATTAACAAATGCTAAAGTCACATTGATCCCCACCACACAGCGCAGACAGACAAAGGATGGGAATCCCTCCAGGAGAGATCATTCAAGTGCCAGTCTGGCCACACTCTTTGCAGAGTCATGGGTGATAACTTGGCCATAGTGGGTTCAGCTATTTCATGACTTGTGATTGGATTCTAATCCGATCCCACCCTAGACCATATATTATCACCATGGAAATGCAGAACTGGCCCAATGGAATCCCGTGGCTTTAAGAGATCTTAGGGATCTCGCTGTGGGACTACAAACTCAAGCACAGAGGTGTGACAGGTTTCCCATCTCAGGCCGACATTCATTCGCACATTCACACAGAGGTTAAAGACATTCCCTCCCCCATTTTAAAGTTCCCTTTTCTTCCCCCTCCAGAAGTCTGCTCCAAAAGGTGAGCAGGGATTGGTTTAACCGCTGGTCTTGAGTCTGTTCCAAGCTGCACCTGGGCCTCGGCTCTCTTGGTCTGATGCTGAGCAGAGCCCTGCTCTCTGGGAACCCACCTCCCAGGGAGTGGATGAGGGCCCTGCCAGGGCTGCTGCAGGTCCTAGTAACCAAATTCTTATTTAATCAAAACAGACAACTGAAATACAAAACATAGACCTGCTCGAGGGGACCTCTGATCCCAGTCACAGTGAGGTCTAGGAGGGCACACGGTTTCCTGGCCAATGCACCAAATGTAAGACCCAAAGGCCCTATGCCAGGAAGCAGACCCCCACAGAATACTCATGGACACTGGTTCGATGCAAAAGCAAGAGGATTTTATTCCAGCGTGCTGGGGTCGCTCCACTCATGAGGGGGAGAAACGACCCCGAGCTCAAGAAGCATACACCTTTTATACTTTTTTGTAGGGAGGTTACCTAATGTTACAGAATTATTGGCTAAAACACTTAACTTTAAATTGATTGGTTACAAGTAAAACACAAAGAAAATGGTGCGAAGGCTGTTTTTGTGGTATCTGGCATAGCTACACATACTACAACCCACCCCAGACCTTGAAAGGGGGAGCATTTCCCAGAGCTCTGAGGGTGGGAGTATTTTTCTGGTGTTTAGCCTCACCACATGCACTAGACCTTGAGAAATGTTGACCATAAGGCTGTTTAGTCTTCCTGTCTCTGTCTCTGGGTCTATTTTTAAAAATTTCTTTTCTTCCACACCACCATGTGAAAAGTCATGGGTGGAAATTACCAGATCCACATGATGAACAATAAAGTCATGTGAAAATTAGAATAGAGCCTTAAAGGATTTTGTAAAATTCAATCACACCATCAGAAAAACCCTCAATAAATTAGGTACAATACTATAACCTTCCAACAGCAGTTATGCAGAACAAGCTTACAATCTGCACTTAGCACATGGGGACGACCTGAGGCTATTTCTCCTAAGATCTGGAACAAGCAAGGATCTACATGTCATTAGTCTGTAATGCAGCATTGCAAGTCTCTTTCCACAGACACAAGGTGAGAGAAACGAAGAGAGAATCAAAGCAGAAAACAGAGGACACGCCTTTTGTTTTCAGGCTAAATGATGTGATACAGGAAAGAATTCACAATTCCAAAAAGAGGATAATCATATAAGTTAAGTTTCAGAATATAAAGTCAAATTACATCTGTATCAAGAACAAATCAGCCTTTCCCCACCTGGGACGCGCTCATGGTCCAGGCGGGCCGCACCGCGACCTAGGTAAGCTCCGCCCCCGCCCACCCCCAGAACCCCAGGCAGCCCAAGGGACCCAGCTCGTATCCCACCATCCAGCTGGAGCCGCACAGGGCCGGGGAGGAGGACCCCCTGAGCCCAGATCCCACCTCAGTTCCTCCAGGTTAAATAGCGCCCTGCCGATGCTCATACTCCTTTCCCACTCTGCCTCCCGGGACGTGTGCAGTCCAGCCCGGACCCGTTGCGACCTAGGTAAGCTCCACCCCCGCCCACCCCTAGAACCCCAGGCCAAATAATTCAGTTCAGTGAAAAACGCACAGAAATTGAAAGATGATTTTAAGACTTAAAACAACAATGCCCAAATCAAAGTGCAAATCCATGAGAAACAACACTCAAGTAAACAAATCTCTCACTGAAGGAATTAATCCCATAATATTAGACTCCAACCAGAACAAACCCACGGAAAATGGCCAAGAAAGCCTGACCCAGGATAACGATTTTCAAAATATGATCATTACCATGTTCAATACTATGAAAGAGGAAATCCGGGGGGAATTAAATAACCGAATAAATCGCTTTGAAGAGGAACACAACAGACACTTGGAGGAGGTGAGAAAAACAGTGCAAAAAACAAAAACTGGCATAGAGCAGTTAAAGCAGACTCAAGCAGAGTTTAAAACTGAGCTAAAAGACAAGTTATCTTCAACACAGAACTCCACAGAGAGTCTTATCAGCAGAACTAACGAAGCAGAAAACAGAATTTCAGACCTTGAAGATAAAGTGGGAGTATTAACCAGCTCAATGGAAGAGGTTGTTAAAGCCAAAAAGATACTTGAGAGAAATATCCAAGAGATATGGGACACCCTGAAGAAGCCTAACATGCGTATTCATGGGATACCAGAGCAAGAATCTCAAAATACCACCCCTGAGGAAATTTTTCAAATGATCATCAAGGAAAACTTTCTTCATCTAAAAAAAGAGAGGCCCATCCATATACAAGAGGCATTCCGCACTCCAAACAGATACGACCAAAACAGAAGCACGTCACAGCAAATAATAGCTAAAACACTCCAAATTCAAGATAAAGAACTGGTGCTGAGAGCTTCAAGGGAGAAAAAACAAGTCACTTTTAAAGGTAAACCTATTAAAATAACAAATGACTTCTCAGTCGAAACAGTAAAAGCAAGAAGAGCTTGGAGAGACATACTTCAAGTATTGAATGACCAAAAATGTCAACCCAGGCTGATTTACCCTGCAAAACTATCCGTCATGATCGAGGGAGAAAGAAAAATCTTCCAGCACAAAGACAACTTGAAGGGATACATGGCCACCAAACCAGGCCTTCAAAAAATGCTAGAAATGATACTCAAGTGTGAAGAAAAAAACAGGCATATCCGGGAGAACAGAAGGCAAGTATAACACCATTAAAAGTATAACACCGAAGCAATCTACTTAAAAAACTACTAAACATAATAAATGTCTGGAATTAAAAATAGTTTCTCCATTATAACACTAAATGTTAATGGAATTAACTCACCGATCAAGAGACACAGATTACAAACTTGGATTAAAAATCACAATCCAACAATCTGCTGCCTGCAGGTAACCCATCTTACCACAAAAGATAGGCACGCCCTAAAAATAAAAGGCTGGTCAACAATTCTACAAGCAAATGGAAGCAGAAAACAGGCAGGGGTAGCCATTATGCTATCGGACAAACTGGACTTCAAACCAAAGAAAATCATAAGAGACACGGATGGATACTACATTTTAGTCACAGGTACAATTTACCAGGAAGACTTCACAATACTGAACATATATGGACCCAACACGGCCCCCCCACATTCATTAAGCAAACCCTACAACGTCGAAAGTGAGAAATCAATCCCAAAACGATAATTCTTGGGAATTTCAATACCCCCCTCTCAACATGGGATAGATCTACAGGTAAAAAACTTAACAGAGACACTTTGGAGCTTAACCAAACCCTTACTGAAATGGACCTTACAGATCTCTATCGTACTTTTCATCCATGCACCAAAGAATACACATTTTTTTCAGTAGCACACAGAACTTTCTCCAAAATAGATCACATATTGGGTCACAAAACGAATCTCCACATATACAGGAATGTTGAAATTCTAGCCTGCACCTTATCAGACTACCACGGCTTAAAGCTTGACATCTACAACACAACAAACAAGAGAAAATTTCACTAACTTCTGGAAACTCAACACTATAATGCTGAATGACAATTGGATTCAGGAAGAAATTAAAAAGGAATTCAAGATTTCCTGAAAGTGAATGATAATGAAAATACAACTTACCAAAATCTCTGGGACACAATGAAAGCTGTCCTAAGAGGTAAGTTCATAGCTCTTAATGCCTACATCAAAAAAATGGAAATATCAGAAATAAATAAATTAACAATGCAGCTAAAAGCTTTAGAAACACTAGAGCAATCTGATCCCAAGAGCAGCAGAAGAGAGGAGATTAGCAAAATAAGGGGAGAAATATCTGAAATCAGATTAAGAAAACGATAGAAAAAAATCAACCAGTCAAAAAGTTGGTTCTTTGAAAAAATCAATAAGATTGATATACCCCTAGCTAAATTAACCAAAAGCAAGAGAGAGAAAACCCAAATTAACAAAATTAGAAATGAACATGGAGTTATCACTACTGATACCCAAGAAATCCAGAGAATTATAACGTCATATTTCAAAAACTTATACTCTGTGAAATTTGACAACATAAAAGAGATGGATGAATTCTAAGTAAACACAACTTACCTAAATTGAATCAGGAAGTTATGAATTATTTAAATAGTCCTATAACATATGAGGAAATTGAGAAAGTAATCTCAAATCTTCCCACCAAAAAATGTCCTGGACCAGATGGATTCAGCACAGAGTTCTACCATACATTTAAGGAGTTAATAACACCAATACTCCTTAAACTGTTCCACTAAATAGCAAAGGAAGGAAAACTACCAAATTCCTTCTATGAAGCTAATATCGTTTTAATCCCAAAACCTAATAAAGACTCACTTAAAAAAGAAAACTATAGGCCAATCTCTCTGATGAACACAGACGCAAAGATTCTCAATAAAGTCTTAGCAAATCGGATTCAAAAACATATCAAAAAGATCATTCATGGGGATCAAGTAGGCTTCATCCCCAGCACACAAGTTTGGTTCAACATATGCAAATCAATAAGTGTAATTCATCATGTAAACCAGTCCAAAGTCCAAGACCACATGATACTCTCGATAGATGCAGAAAAAGCTTTTGACAAGATCCAACAGCCCTTTATGATCAAAACCCTAGGGAAAGTTGGAATGGAAGGAACCTTTATCAATATAATAAAAGCTGTATACAACAAGCCCACAGCAAGGATTATCAAGGATTATACTCAATGGGAAAAAACTTGAAGCATTCCCACTTCAATCAGGAACTAGACAAGGCTGTCCACTGTCACCACTTCTTTTCAATATTGTACTTGAAGTCTTAGCTGAAGCCATAAGACAAGAAAGGGACATAAGAGGTATTCAAATCGGCAAGGAAGAAGTCAAGTTATCTCTGTTTGCAGATGATATGATCCTATACCTGAGTGATCCCAAAAACTCCATCAGAAAGCTCCTGGAACTAATACAGAAGTTCAGCAGGGTGGCAAGATACAAAATAAATGTACAAAAATCAGTGACCTTCCTATATGCCCACAATGAAAGAAGTGAAAAAGCCTTGAGAGAAACAATCCCATTTACTATAGCCCCTAAAAAAATGAAATACCTTGGTATAAACCTAACCAAGGAGGTAAAAGACCTTTACAATAAAAACTTTAAAACCCTAAAGAAAGAAATTGCAGAAGACACCAGAAGGTGGAAAGACCTCCCATGTTCCTGGATTGGCAAAATCAACATCATAAAAATGACCATCCTACCAAAGGCAATATACAGATTCAATGCTATACCAATCAAAATCCCAAAGCAATTCTTCAAAGAAGTTGACCAAACAATCTCAAAGTTCATATGGAGGCACAAAAGACCCAGGATAGCAAAAACAATCCTGAGTAACAAAAACACTGCTGGAGGATTGCCATACCGAACCTTAGTCTATACTACAAATCCATAGTTATAAAAACAGCCTGGTACTGGCTCCAAAATAGACACACAAATCAATGGATAAGGATTGAAGACCCAGATATAAGCCCACAAAATTACAGCCATTTGATCTTTGACAAAGGGGCCCAAAGAATCCAATGGAAAAAGAACAGCATCTTCAACAAATGGTGCTGGCAAAACTGGATCTCCACATGCAGAAGATTAAAGCTGGACCCATACTTGTCACCATGTACAAGACTTAATTCCAACTGGATCAAGGACCTTGATATAAGGCCAGAGACTATAAAAACCGTAGTTGAAAGGATAGGGAACTTCCTCGAGTTGATTGGGCTAGGCCAACAGTTCCTAAACAGACATCCAATGGCACAGTCACTGCTACCAACTCTCAACAGTTGGGATCTTGTGAAATTAAAGAGCTGCTGTTCAGATAAAGAGATTGTAACGCGAGCTCAAAGGCAACCCACAGAATGGGAGAAAATCTTCACTAACCACATATCTGATAGAGCTCTGCTGTCCAGAGTGCACAAAGAACTTACAAAACTAAACACCAAGGAAACCAATGGCCCAATTAAAAAATGGGCCTTGGAACTTAAAAGAAACTTTACCAGGGATGAAATTAAAATGTCTAACAAATATCTTAACACATGCTTCATATCCTTAGCCATAGGGAAATGCAAATCAAAACTTCCCTGAGATATCATCTCACTCCGGTCAGGATGGCAAAAATCCACAGTACAAATAACAACAAATGTTGGAAGGATGTGGAGAGAGGGGAACTCTCCTACATTGCTGGTGGGAATGCAGGCTCATACAGCCACTCTGGCGAGCTGTCTGGAGATTCTTAAAGAAACTAAAGATTGAAATGCCATATGACCCTGCTATTCTACTTTTGGGAATAACCCCCCATACAGCAAAAATTCACCTCGATAGCACAAGCATGACCATGTTCATAGCAGCACTGTTTACAATAGCAAGGTCATAAAATCAACCCAAATGTCCAACAGTTGATGAGTGGATAAGAAAAATGTGGTACATCTATTCAATGGAGTACTACTCAGCCATGAAAAATGATGAATTACTGGAATTTGCCAGGAAATGGATGTCATTAGAAACAATTATATTAAGTAAAGTATCCCAGACCCAGAAAATTAAGCGCCATATGTACTCCCTAATATGTGGCTTCTAGTACCAAACCCACCCAGCCCACCTTGAGACACTCAAAGATAAATCTATGTAATCCCTACAGTAATTGCAAGGATTATGAAGAGGAGGGATGGGGTAGGACCACACCAGACACAGGAGAGAGGGGACCATGTTACAGCAGAGAAAATAGGCCTCCATCAAGGACTACAAGTAAGTAATGAGACATCTGGTTAAGTTCACAGACTTTTCATTCCTGATCATCTACAACTGAGGGGGTATGATCTCACCAGAAGGGGAGGGCATATAGTCTGGCAGATAAAAAGTAACTATTTTGCTAATGGGCCATTGACCCCTCCCTCACTGTGGTTTCCTACTTTTATTACATCTACCTTTGAATGTGCTCTTATAACAAGACTCTAGTTTAACAGCTTTTGGTCTCTGGCCAGGGGGTAACATACAATGCCCACCAGGATGGAGTGAAGGGCATTGCAGTAGCAGCAAAACTGCAAAAGAAAATCAACAAACCACTATCCAGAACTTCAGAGACTCTATATCAACCACCTAGAACTAGGCCAGACTAATCTCTCCCCATCCTGAACCTCAGGGACATTTGAGGAAGAGGGGGCGGTAAGATTGTAAGAGCAAAAGGATGGGAGGAGCAATGATATGCAAGATACTCCACACAAGTTAGGGCCTAAGCAACCATAATTGGACTTTGCATCCCCAGTGCAATGTCCAACACACTATTGACCTCACAAAGTCTAGCATCTGCTAAAGGCATCAATATCCTTGGAGACAAGGGATTGACAGTCACAGTAGTGTTCCTATGCTTAAGGGGAACACGGGAAAGGGTTCAGGGAAATACAACTGGGGCCTTGTATGTCATCGGAGAGGAGGGCCCAGAGGAGAGTCTGGCATGCACATTAAAGGACTCTCTGGGGATTGGGTGGGGAGACACTGGGGGATGAGAAGGGAGGGGTGAGGGGAGGGGGAGCAGGGGGTTCGGGGGGAGGAGAAGGGAGGAAGGAAAGTGGTGTACCTATTAAGTTTGTATGAGGAGAAATAATAATAAAAATATTTAAATAAAAAAAGAACAAATCACTCAGAAATTCAGAGTGTGTTTCCTTTCCGATAGATACAAGAAATATTTAAAAACTGCTCAAATGCTTCAAAATATTAGTATTTAATTTTCTTTAATTCAATTCATTCTGTCTCTGTCCTGTGCCTGTGTGTTGTTAGGAGTGAATATACAGATTTGTACACACTGTACAGCACCCCTGATCCCTCCCTCAGCCCCTTACCAGAGAGTTTTAAATGTTCCATACACATACAAATATAACTTTGGGAATAGACTCACCAGTTTCCTACATCTCATGATTTTATGCTAGAGACATGCATCACAAACCACAGTATTCACCATTAATGTGTGGCTTACCGTAAGTTAGTTGAGAAGGATAATATAAAATTGTAGTAAAAGCTAGCAAAACAGACAGGATGAAACTCAGCTGGCAGAGTGTCAGCCTAGCATGCAAAAAGACCTGTGTTCAACCTTAGCACCATGCACTTAGCACTCATGTGGTGAAGAATCAGAAATTCGGGACCAACTTCATTTATATAGTGAGTCTGAGGCCAACATGGAGTGTATTACACTGTCTCAGAAAGTATGAATGAGGGCTATTCAGATGGCTCAGGGTTAAGACTCACAAGCAGGACCTGAGTTCAGGTCCTGGGTCCCACATAAAAAAGCCGGGCAGAAATGGCGTTGGCCTCCACGTCCTGCTCTGGAATGCAGATCCCAGGGAATGCCAAGGGAAGTAAAAAGGAGGCAGAGGTAATCTAGAATAATTCCTGAAGTCACCGTTGGGTCTCCACAGGCACATAGGGTGCCCTCTGATACACACAGGCACATAGACACAAACAACTGGGCACATACAAAATAAAATTAAAAAAAAATGGTTAGAAGTTAGCGATGGTTCCCCTAGGTATTGACCAAAAAGAAAGGAATCACTACTGAGATTAAAGGGGAGTCAGACTCACCGGAGAACAGCAGGCTGTGTAGTTCTCCAGCATCACATCCCTGTAGAGGGTCCTCTGCGCAACATCCAGGTCCTGCCACTCCTCCCACGTGAAGTCCACAGCCACATCCTCGAATGATATGGACCCCTGTAATGACACATTTCTCTTCAACATGAAAATTCAGTCCTCAGAACAGAAAATGGCACCTCACTGTGTGTATGTGTGTGTGTGTGTGTGAGAGAGAGAGAGAGAGAGAGACAGACAGACAGACAGAGGCATATGTAAACCCAAACATGTAAAATAATGTGAGAGCTAGGGCTAAAATCTCTTGACTGATGAATTATGCACTGTGGGAGAAACACAAATCTATACAAATGATCATACTTGTGTGTTAGCAATTCAAGAAAGTATAATTAGGGCTGGAGAGATGGCTCAGGGGTTAAGACTCTGCCTGGCAAGCAGAAGGCCCTGCATTCAGATTCCAAAAGACGGGCAGAAATAGTTGTGGTCTGCACTTTCAGTCCTAGTGGGTGGGCTTAGGAAATCTCAGAGCAAAGCAAAAAGAAGGTAGAAGCAATCCAGGATGATTTCTGAAGTCACCCTTTGGCCTCTACAGGGACACACAGTGCTCTTTGATACACACACACACACAAACACACACACACACACACACACACCACATGCACAAATAAATTAGTTAAAAATATATATGTAAAAGAAAGTATGATTAAAGAGTTTTCTAGAAAAAAACAAAACAAAACAGAAAGGCATATGTAAACCCAAACATGTAAAATAATGTGAGAGCTAGGGCTAAAATCTTTGACTCGCATTTCACATCCTCAGACCCACATAAAAATGCAGGTATGTGGGGGTGGTGGCCTGAAATTCTGACCCTGGATGTTGAAGCCTGGAAAATCCTAGAGCAAAGTAAGAAAGTAGAGTAATAGAGGATTACTGATGTCACCCTTGACCTTCACACACACACATACACACACACAAATGCAAAGAAGAAAAACAAATGAAATCTACCAATCATGAGTTTTACAATGTAAACACTGACTCTGGGGCTGGAAGTGGGGCGCTGAGCTATTATACAGGGTCAGAAGACAAGAGACAGAGAGCCGCCAAGACACAGAGAAAGATGGGTAGATAAAAAAGGACAGGCTCTAGAAGTGGGGGCTCAAGCCTGTAAACTTAGGGCTCAGGGGAACAAGGAGGACTGCATAAGACAGAGGCCAGTCAGAGCTACAGAGACACAATGCAGGAAAAACCATTCCCAAACAATAAACAAACAGGACAGGGTCCAGGGTGGTAAGTATTACAGCGTCAGACTGAAAAAGACAAAAGCATACCCATACAAGAATCCCAGAAACCCCTGTGTTTCATAGGCAGCTGTGAGTATAGTCCCCCTTTTTGCATCAGGAATCTCCAAAGGCTTTTTCTCTAGTCTCTGTGACTCAGTGCCAGGACTTAACCATAGGAGAATCAGAAAGACCACTGTTATTTAGGCAGTTTTGGAGCAGCCATGCTGGGATAGTCTCTGAAGATCTTGGAAGGTCATCTCCCACTGCTGGAATTACTCTGGAGGAACACACTTCCCCAACTCTCTGTTCAGGAGAGGATATGGAGATTAGCTTTCTATAGTACATAAACCCTACCTCCAGGTCCAGCCCAAGATCAACTGGTTGGGCCCCAATATGGGCAGACCAATGAGATGTGGAGGACCAAAAGCTCCATTCAGGTCTATAGAAACTGGAGCTAAGCAATGAGGAAAAGTCATTTTTCCAGGTGTTCTTACGCATATAACTAATCCTGACTTGGCAGCTATCTTTGGCTCCCTTGCCCCTCATGGTACTCCACCTCTGGGGACCAGTGAGTTCCCTTCCAGCTCGTTGCCCCTCACGGATTCCATGCCTGGAGTCCTCTCCAGGGGTCTCTTACCATTCTTTCTCTCCGCTAATAAACGCTTCCTTACTCCTGTGCCAGTGTTTTGGTTTCAATCTTCGAATCCTGAACACAAGAACCTGGGCACATACAGACCCCAGAGAGACCCTGTGTCATTTGGTGAGCACGGCCAGATGAACCCCGGGTCACTTTTGAGGCCCTATCTGGCCCGTCTCCCTTGTTCCTGAGCTGCGGCTCTAAATCACCAGGTTTGTTCTTGTTTCTTGATTAGAAGTGGGGGGCGAGGGTCCACACACCCTGGGTCTAATCTGTGTGGTCCTCTGGCCTGCCTGAACTCCTGCTGACCTCCCCTGTCTCCAAGTCTTCGCTGTGTGTCGCCTTATTGCAAACCCGCTTCCGGCAGCCACACACGGGAGGTGCAGGGAAGGCAGAAGAGAACAGTGAGTGTTGGAGCTTCTGCCAAGTGCCAGTCTCTGCCCTGGCACCTGTCTTCACTTCCAAGAAGGGCCAGGAGCTGGGCAATGCCAGCTACTTGGGAGGAAAGGGCAGGAAAATGGCAAAGTCAGAGACTAGGCTGGAGTAGAACATATCATAAGGAGGAAGAAGGAAAGGAAAAGGCAAAAAAGGACACGAGACGAGGAAAACCCTGGGATCATACTTGGGCTTGGGAGGGCGTAGTGGGGGGCCCTACGGCCAGCATCCGATGAGCTACGCAAGTCTCTGCGGCCGCGGTCCCCAGACGCGCGCCTGGACCCCAGCACCCCGCAGGACAGGGCTGAGGCTCGAGTCCCCGGGCACCAACCGCCCGGGTGCACAGCGGCCGCGCCCCGCGGGGCGCCGCACTCACCACGGCTCGATCGCCCGCCGTCCCGCGTCCCCGCAGCCGCGCGATCACGGGGCCTCGGGAGAGCTAGGGAGACAGCGAGCTAGCCAAGATTGCGAACGCGCCACGGACCCGGAGAGAACGGCCTGCGGCACTGCGGCCCGCCCCCGCGTCCGCCCGCGCATCTGAATGGACACTTCTCGCGGCCGCCATAGGTTTCTATCTTGAGTGACGGTGGGTGTCACCAATCCCTGGCTGCATGACAACTTCCGTGTTTCTTAAACCGCTTTACTACAGCGATTTCCAGGCGATGTCCCGGGATGCGGTCGTAGCCTGTCAAGCGAGTGACTTTCCCTGCAGGAACGCAGCCGCAGCCGCTGTGCGGCGGGGGATGTGGGAGGACTCGAACCCCGGCTCTGACCTGGAGCATGCGGCAGCGTGCGGAGCCGGGGAGCGAAGCGGGGCGTGTGGATCACAGCTCTGCGCGCCTCGGTGAATTGCTGTCTCTGATCTGATCTATTCCCCTCTCCCCCTGCTCTCGCTCCCGCTCTGTAACTGGAGATAGAACCTAAGGATTCCTAAGTGCATTTTAGCAGAGCCCTAAAATGTTACAGGATCTCTGTCCAGTCTCTTGCATCCCAGACTGGGTAATTGAAGCCAGGACACGCTTGAATGGTTTAAGTAAAATTTATTAAAAAGCAGGGAAGGGAGGGACATCTGATTGCTTGGGAGAATCAGGGGGAGCAAGAAGTAGGGAGTCAGAGAGGAGGCAGGACCGCTCCAAGTCTGGCTCGGAAGCCTTGGACCCTGGGGTGCTCCTTTTATGAACTTTCGGGGGATCAAAAATAGAAACTGTCTGTTGGTTTCCTGTCTGATCTTTGATTGACAGCGCTAGTGGGAAATCTACCTCCCGCAATACTACCCCCACCTCCTGACATGAGGCAGGTATCTGCCATGTGATGTAAAACTTCCCACCAACTGGCAATCCACAAGACACGCCTGTGGGGAGATTCAGGGAGGACAACCTCATGTGCTCTGGAAGCCACAAATAGTGAGTGATGGGCCAACTTCCTGAGCTAAACAGAGCACAGCACCCTGTAGATATGTACCACACTCTCCATTCCATAGACAGGCCATGGCTCCTAGGTTTCCTTCCCCAATGAGTTCCGACTCCCAACTCCTGGGATCCTTCTGTGGTTTCCAGGGAATTGAAATTTGGTGTTCAGATGTTCTTGTTGTTCTAGCTACCCACATGTCCATCGACTAGTGTGCTGAATTATTTAGCCAACTCCCCTCTGGCCCTGAATCCTCTTGTATGTATGTGTGTGTGTGTGTGTGTGTTTATATACAGGAGTTTACTTAAGTGAGTGTGCTTGTGAAGGCCCAGTGGTAATACTGGGAGTCATCCTCCCTCTCTCTTCCACTTTACTCTTGTGAGTTGGGGTCTCTAATTAAACCTAGAGCATACCACTAAGGCATGTCTGGCTAGCCAGTTTGCTCTAGGGATTCCCAGGCTCCACTTGCCAGGGCTGGAAGTGCCTGGTGGTTTTGTGTGGGATCCAGGATTTGAACTCAAGTCCTTCTGGTTTGGAGGCAGAATGTTAACCCATGAGCCACTCTCCAGTGCCCACTCTATTTCTGAAGGCATGTCAATTGACAACAGATGTGATCTTCATCATCTCAGACAAAGATGGCAGTTGTTTGTTTTGGAAGAAAGTGTTTCTGCTTCTGCGTGCAAGGCAGACTCTTAACACCTGAACATCTCTCCAGCCTGAAGTTGGATGATTTTTTAAAAAAGTCTTTCCAGAAGATTGTATTAGTCAAGAGGAACAGAATTGAGAGAAAAAAAAATCACACATGCACATTCATATATAAACATATAGGGAATTTATTGGATTGACTTACAAGATAAAATCTGAGGGTCTAGGATCTCCGGAGAGTCCCCCAGGACTCCCAAAGACTGAAGGAAAGAGCCCATGAACCACAGCCACACTGGAGGACCGAAGTTGCTTGGCTCTGACATCAGCAAAGAAAAGTAATAGCAGAGATAAAAGGTGGCAACACTGAGTTCCACAAAGCTGGTCAACACCCAGCAAAAGAGAGGGCAATTCTCTCTCACTTGCTCTTCTTTTAATTCATCAACCCCTGGAAGTACTATCTACTATGGGCTGGTCTTCCACATCAATCGTTGAGTTAAGCCCAAAGCAAACCTGCAGGAGATTGTCTGGGAAGGGGCATAAAATAGAGAGCTGGTTGAGAAAGTTGGCATCCTTGTGTACACTTGGCCAGACATGCTGGTCTGGCAAGTGAGGATCATCCCTCTCTCAGTCATTATGCAGAGAGAGTTTGGCCAGTTCCCTCCACCCTGATGTTGGTGTGTGCTCTCCTGTCAAGCAGATTGAGAACTGTAACCAAACTGTCATAAGGAAATAAGCCCCTTGTTCCCTTAAGCCATTTGATGGTGATTTATCAGTAACCATGCAGGGAACTGCTACAAACTGTCCAGTTGATACATGTATCTAATTATCACAGACAGTGTGTGCTGTGTGGATTTGCCTTACTGTAGTTTCTGGTGTTAGAACACAGCTTTGCCCAGCTATAATCAAAGAGCAAGGTGTGTACTTATTTGGATGCATTGCTGCAAGGTGACAATGCATTCTCTGCAGACACATCAGTATCATTGTCACTTTCTTCCATAGAAAAGGTATTTCTAGGGGCTGGAGAGGTGGCTCAGGGGTTAAGACTCTGCCTTGCAGGCAGAAGGTACTGAGTTCAGATCCCAGATCTCATGTATAGATACTGGGCTGAAGCAAGGGTGGCCTGTGCTTCTGATCCTGGTAGGGCGGAGCCTGTGAATCTCGGGGCAGAGTAAACAAGGAGGAGGTGGAGGTGGTCCATGGTGGTTCCCGAATTCGCCCATGGTTCTACACACACACATACACACATACACACACATACGCACGCACACATGCACAATTGGATTTTAAAAAAGAATGTCAAATCAGTTTTCATAGGGTTGTTCTTTATGTCACCGGTTTTTGACTTTTTAGGTGATGACAGTAAAGTACATGTACACTTTTTGGAATCCATGCCATATGAAAACTAGGGACTGGCTAACATGGAAGGAAGGAAACTAGCCTGGGAAGTGCAGGAGTTCAGGCAGGAGACAGTGAAGGTGGAAAGGAATGAGGACAAAAACATGAGAAATAGATGTGACAGCACTATCATGTGACCCTTTACTTGGTGTACTAATCTAGCATTTAATAAAGTTTTATGATTCTGGGCTGGCAAGATGGCTCACTGGGCATTTGCAGCCTCACCTGCAGACCTGATAACCCAAGTTCTATCTTCAGAATCTACATGGCAGAAGGAGAATTGACCCCTGAACTTTGTCCTCTGAACTTCATAAGTAGATCAGTGCATAAGTTCTCTCTTTCTCTCTTTCTCTGTTATATATAGACACAGACACAGACACACACACACAAATATACCAACTTTATACATACAAACTCACACATACAAACACAATAAAACAAAATTTAAAAGTTACGATTTTTGGTTCATATTCATTTTGTATTGGGCGTGGCTACTTTGGGAATTGCTTTCCATTCATAGTTCTGATTGTCTCCTTAAAAAAGAATTTGAGGGGCTAGAGAGATGACTCAGGGCTCAAGACTCTGTCTTGAAAGCTGAAGGTCCTGAGTTCAGATCCCAGGTCCCACATAAAAAACACCAGGTGAAGGGGCTGAAGAGGTGGCTCAGGGGTTAAGCCTCTGCCTTGCAGACGGAAGGTCCTGAGTTCGGATCCTAAACCCCACGTATAGATGCTGGGTGGAAGGGGGGGGGCGACCTGCGTTTCTGGTCCTGGTAGGGCAGAGCCTGTGAATCCCGGGCAGAGTAAACAAGGAGGAGGTAAAACAGCCTGGTACTAGCTCCAAAATAGACACACAGATCAATGGATAAGGATTGAAGACCCAGATATAAGCCCACAAAATTACAGCTATTTGATCTTTGACAAAGGGGCCCAAAGAATCCAATGGAAAAAGAACAGCATCTTCAACAAATGGTGCTGGCAAAACTGGATCTCCACATGCAGAAGATTAAAGCTGGACCCGTACTTGTCACCATGTACAAGACTTAATTCCAACTGGATCAAGGACCTTGATATAAGGCCAGAGACTATAAAAACCATAGTTGAAAGGATAGGGAACTCCCTCGAGCTGATTGGGCTAGGCCAACAGTTCCTAAACAGACATCCAATGGCACAGTCACTGCTACCAACTCTCAACAGTTGGGATCTTGTGAAATTAAAAAGCTGCTGTTCAGATAAAGAGGTTGTAACGCGAGCTCAAAGGCAACCCACAGAATGGGAGAAAATCTTCACTAACCACATATCTGATAGAACTCTGCTGTCCAGAGTGCACAAAGAACTTAGAAAACTAAACATCAAGGAAACCAGTAGCCCAATTAAAAAATGGGCCCTGGAACTTAAAAGAAATTTTACCAGGGATGAAATTAAAATGTCTAACAAATATCTTAAAAACTGCTCCACTTCTTTAGTCATCAGGGAAATGCAAATCAAAACTTCCCTGAGATATCATCTCACCCCGGTCAGGATGGCAAAAATCCACAACACAAACAACAACAAATGTTGGAGAGGATGTGGAGAGAGGGGAACTCTCCTACATTGCTGGTGGGAATGCAGGCTCATACAGCCACTCTGGCGAGCCGTCTGGAGATTCTTAAAGAAATTAAAGATTGAAATGCCATATGACCCTGCTATTCCACTTTTGGGTATAACCCCCCATACAGCAGAGGTTCACCTCGATAGCACAAGCACGACCATGTTCATAGCAGCACTGTTTACAATAGCAAAGACATGGAATCTACCCAAATGTCCAACAGTTGACGAGTGGATAAGGAAATTGTGGTACTACTCAGTCATCAAAAATGATGAATTACTGGAATTTGCCGGGAAATGGATGTCATTAGAAACAATTATATTAAGTGAAGTATCCCAGACCCAGAAAATTAAGCACCGTATGTACTCCCTAATAGGTGGCTCCTAATACCAAACCCACCCAGCCCATCTTGAGACACTCATAGGTAAATCTATGTATTACCTAAAGTAATTGCAAGGATTATGAACAGGAGGGATGGGGTTGGAAGGCCACACAAGAAACAAGGACAGAAGTGACCATGTTACAGTAGAGAAAATAGGCCTCCATCAAGGACTGCAAGAAAGTAATGTGACACCTAGTTAAGTCACAATTCGTTCTTGATCATTTACAACTAAGGAGGTATGAACTCACCAGAAGGGGAGGGCATATAGTCCGGCAGATTAAAAAGTAACCATTTTGCAAATGGGTGATTGACCCTCCCATTGCCTAACGCCATATGACCCTGCGATTCCACTTTTGGGTATAAGTAGTACATCTACCCTTGAATGTGCTCTTATAATAAGACTCCAGTTTAACAGCTTTCTGTCTCTGGCCAGGGGGTGACATACAATGCCCATCACGATGGAGTGAAGGGCATTACAGGAGCAACAAAACTGCAAAAGAAAATCAACGAACCACTATTCAGAACTTCAGAGACTCTATATCAACCACCTAGAACTAGGCCAGCCTAATCTCTCCCCATCCTGAAGCTCAGGGACATTTGCGGAAGAGGGGGCGGTAAGAGTGTAAGAGCAAAAGGATGGGAGGAGCAATGATTTGCAAGATACTCCACACAAGTTAGGGCCGAAGCAACCATAATTGGACTTTGCATCCCCAGCGCAATGTCCAACACACTATTGACCTCACAAAGTCTAGCATCTGCTAAAGGCACCAATATCCTTGGAGGCAAGGGATTGACAGCCACAGTAGTGTTCCTATACTTAAGGGGAACACAGGAAGGGGTTCAGGGAAATACAACTGGGGCCTTGTATGTCATCGGAGAGGAGGGCCCAGAGGAGAGTCAGGCATGCACAAGAAAGGACTCTGGGAATCAGGGCCAGAGGCTCGGGGAGGGGGGGAGGAGGAGGGAGGGAGGGAACTGGTGTACCTATTAAGTTTGTATGAGCTGAAATAATAATAAAAAATGTATTATATAAAAAAAAACAAGGAGGAGGTGGAGTTGGTCCATGGTGGTTCCCAAATTCGTCTGTGGTTCTACACACACGTACATACACACACACACACACGCACGTACGCACGCATACGTGCACAATTGAATAAATAAAAAAAAAAAAAAAACAGGTGGAAATGGCAGCAGTCTGCACCTCCAGCCCTGGTGGTTGAAGCCTGAGAAATCCCAGAAGGAAGCAAGGAGGTAGAAGCAATCCAGGATGATTCCCAAAGACACCCTTGGTTCTCCACAAGGACACACAGTGCTCTCTGACACACACACACACACAGATAAATAATTTTTAAAAAAGAGCATTTGAAACATATAAGAAATTTTGATAATTTGTCACAATCTATCCATGTGTGAATAAGATATTTATATATAATTATAGTTATAATAATTATACTATATAATAAATCATATAGTATATACTATTATAATAATATTATATTATTATTATAATTATTCATATATAACTCGCAGCCAGCACGGTTAAATGTAAATGCTTAGCTGGAGAACATGTTCTTCCCCCCAGCCTGGTCTGGAAACCCTGCATTCAAGAACCTGTGAGGTTCCCTTCGCTCGCTCATGAGTTGGTGCCCACTCCTGACAAAAGCAGGAGTGAAAGCCATCGGGGGGAGGGGGAGGAGGGCTTTCGGTGTTGCTGGGGCCTTTGTCTCTTAACCCGCCATCTACAGGCCGCAGGATGTCGGGTACCCCGGCCACGGTGAGCGCGTCGGGGTTCCGGGCCGCGGGGGACGCGGCAAGGTCCTGGGGGTGGCGCGGCCGCTGTGCCCTGGACGGGGACTGGAGCCGGGGAGAGACACGGAGCCGACGTGCGGGAGTCGGGGAGCCGGCGGGGTGCGGGGAGGGGGCGGGGAGGGCGCTTGCGGAGCAGGGCTACAGGGTGCGGGGTGCTGCGGGGGCCCGCCGCAGGATGAACCCGAGGGACTGTTTGTCATTTCTTGGACTGACGCGGTCCCCCACACCCACCGCTCCGGTCCCCTCTGTACCATCCGCTGTTTCTGGGCGTCCGGTTTTCGGGGATCAGGAGCCAGGGCTCCTGTGTGCGCTTCTGGCTTGTGTCCCTGGCTGCCTCTATCTGAAGCTGTCATCTCTTGACGTGTGCATTTCTGGGACTCTCTGCGACTGTCCGATTTTAAGCATGACAGCACCCGTGTCACCTTTCTGCTGTTTGGGCATCTGTACCCTGAAGCCCGCTTTCTGCAGAGAACGTGTTGATGACCCCCAGGAGCATCCTGACTGTGGTGTTCCTTCTGGACAGCGTCCCCCCCCTCCCCAGGGCCGTGGGGTTTGCAGTCCCTCTTATGGTTGGATCTGGGCATTGCAGCCCTGCAGTGTCGCCTGTAGCCTAGTTACTTGCAGTCAGGTAAAGACAGATCTTCGCAGAAATAAAGACAGAAATTTCAAAGAATTTCAGGAGCCAGAAAGAAGCAGAGTTACGGAGTTTATAAGTAGATATAGAGATAATACATGCTGCATATTTAAGTCTTAACGCTAAGAAAGAAGACATCTTTAGGTCTCTGTACAATGGCTATGTATATGATTGTGAGTTTATTTCTCTTAAAACTTATTACTCATTGTGCGTGCTGTGTGCATATGCATGCATGCATGAATTTATGTGTGGGAGCACATGTGGGGGTCAGGGAACAACTACCAGGAGTTGCTGGTTTCCTCCTTTGCACTTTGGGGTTCTGCACTTAGATCCTTTACCTTTACCTTCTGAGCCATCTTGTAGACCTGATTGTGTGGCTTTCTTTCTTACAATTGATGTCACTTCGCCAGGCAGAAGCAGGGGCAGCCTGCGTTTCCGGTCCTGGTAGGGCGGAGCCTGTGAATTCCAGGGCAGAGTAAACAAGGAAGAGGTGGAGGTGATCCATAGTAGTTCCCAAATTTGCCTGTGGTTCTACACACACACACACACACACACACACACACACAATTGAATAAAAATAATAAAAAATTTTTAAAAATTGATGTCACTTACATCAAGGTTTAATTATTCAGCAATTTTTTAAAAAGCTAGTACATTAGATTAAGAGCTAAAGGGTTGGTCCAGGGGTTAAACATTAGGTTTAATACAAAACACAGCACTCACATTGGAGTGTATCAGAAATTATTCTGAGCCAGTCATAACTGCTGTGGCTGGAGACTATGGATTCACATATTCCTTTGTGGTTGGTTGTCTTATGAACTTCAGAATTACAGAAGGCAGTCATAAAGAAAGAAATTTACCAAATACCTAGGTGCATCAGGTAGGTGTGTTACAGTAAAAGAGTAAATTCTGTAGGTCTCAGATGTTAACTGATAGTATTTTCAGCTCTTGGGTGGTAGAAGTTAGTGGTTTGCTAAGTTAAGACATTTTCAAGATTTTAGCTGACAGGTCACCTACAGAAAAAGATAGGTACTAAATGGCATCGAGAGGTCTAAGGTTAGCCCAAGATAATTCCATCTCAGGGTAGATGACACCTGACTCTCTACAAAGTCAAAGTTCTCAGGATTTCCTGTAAAATATTTTAATGCAGATACTTCTCTTTTTCAATTATGAACTGAAATTATCAGTTACATTAACATTTGTGACTCCCTGCCCTATTCCAGAGCATATGGCTTCTTTTGTTACCCACACCCCTTAACTTTCCTTGTTTTTCTATGCTACCTCATTTCTCTCTGTGTGTCACCTGTATTCCCTGAGCTTCCTAAATATCTGGGAAGAAAGGTCTTCAATGCAGAACCATGATCAGCTGCTTTGATACCTCCTAGGTCTGGCAATAAATACATAATAAATAAATTCCTAAAATTCTACCTTTGATTTTTCCCATACATCAGCTTTCTACTTACACAGTACAATCAGCTATTTTCCTCATGATGCATTTCAGACAGTATTTTGTTATATGTTTTCTTTGAGTACAGGCCAAAGGATTTTCAAGTTCCCTGTGTAAATGTTTCACACAAGAGGAAAGTCATTTGGGTCGAGCCTCCCCCTGTGCTGACCTGACTCATTCCAGCCTCAGGTGTTCAGGGTGGAAGGGGTGTGTGTGGCGGCAGATGCTCGAAGCAGCCATGTGCCAGGCTCTTGAAGTGTCTGCTGAGCATCCTCAGCCTGAGTTCTCTGCTGCACAACATCCTTGTGTCAAATCTCTCAATAGAGCCCCTAGGCGAGAGGAGTATTTCTTTGTCTCTAAGATACACTTCAGTTGCTTGCATGTCTGAGCAGGAACATGTGTGTGTGTGCATTGTTTGTCCCTCTGGAGGATGAAAGGTGACTTTGGGAATCATCCTGGATGGCTTTTACCTCCTTCTTGCTATGCTCTGGGATTTCCCAGACTCTGCATAACAGGCCAGAAGTGTAGGCCACTGCGGTTTTTTACATAGGACCTCGATCTGAACTCAGGACCTTCTGCTTGCAAGGCAGTCTTCACTTTTGAGCCATCTCTCTAGCCCTTTTCTCAGTCTCTGTCTGTCTGTCTGTCTCTCTCTCTCTCTCATCAGAGGGCACTGTGTATCCCTGTGGAGATCCAAGGGTGACTTCAGGAACCTCCTGGGTTGTTTCTGCCTCCTTCCTTTGCTCTGGGATTTCTCAGGCTCCTCTCACCAGAGCCTGAAGTGCAGGTTGTATTCTTAACAAGCTAATAAAAATTCTCTTTATCCATGATGCATCCCTAAAACATTTATAATCTTTTATGTTCATTATTTTCAGGCATCCACTTTACACTTTGGAACCTGTGAAGGGCTTTCTATTTAAGGCAAACCTGTAGGAGGTTATCTTAACTGAATAATTGATATGGGAAGACCCGTCCACTGGGTGGGACCATTCCCCTTGCAGACAGATTAACTAGGTGGAATTTGGCAGGCTGGCCAATTGGCATGTTTGAAAGCAAGTGGCTGCACTGGTCTCTGTCTGTTCTCTGCTCCTGCTGTGGATATTGGTGTGGCCAGTTCTCTCGCTTCTGTCATTGTGACTGTGAATCCTCATTTCCTAATTGGCCACATGTTTTTCACAGCAGTGGAGTTTGAAACTCTGTCATCGTTTTGACATAGCAGGAGGTCTGCTGGCCATGTATTCAATCCCTCATGCTGATGTAGTAGAATCCAAACTGCCCAGTAAATCACTGGAACAGAGACCCGAGTGTTCTCCTGGGAATAAACAGATACATGCATTTCTCCATTCTTTTCTACAGTGCTCCCAGAGCATGGGAGTGATTCCGTGCCCACTTAAAAGCATGTTTTCTGTGACCCTGGGTGATTGGCATATGCCCAGATCCTTCTGTTCCCAGTACTGGGAGCTCTAGCTGTATTCTTTCAAATAGAGCAAACTCCTTCCAGAAGAAACTGGTGGCACTAGAAATTTTAGTGGGGTGAGAAAAGGCAGGGGGTAATGTGGGCTCAGCAAGTATTAAGTTCATAGCCAGGCTGACAAAAGGCTACTGATTCTTTGCCCTATTAACTCCCTGGTACAAGTTGAATTAAAAACTGAAGTATAGAACTGTGGAGATGGCTGAGGGGTTAAGACTCTGTCTTGCAAGCAGGTCCTGAGTTCGGATCCCAAATCCCACTTAAAAAATGCTAGGCAAAAAGGCGACTTGCAAAAAAGGAGGTTGAAGCAATCCAGGATGATTCCCAAAGTCACCCTTGGGCTCTCTGATACACAAACACACACACACACACACACACACACACACACACACACATTTTTAAAAACCCTGAAGTACAGCAACCCGTTTTAGAAATTCTCTTCTGGGAAAAATGTGACTTTCAAGTTCAAAAAAAAATATTTATGGTAGAGGAAAAGGGGAGAATGAGAGAGAAAGAGAGAGAGAGAGAGAGAATATATGCATGGTATATGGGGAAAATCAGAGAGCAATTTTTGGAATTCACTTCTCTCCTACCATGTGGGGCTGTAGGGATTGAAGCTCAGGTTGCCGGGTTTGTGAGCAGACACCATTTCCTGGAGCCCCACCCATCCAATATCCTGGGGACAGACCCAGTGGAAACATTTGCATTAACATTTAAAACCTGAGATTCTTCTGTAGTCTACATAGTCTCTTGTGTGTCATCCAATGGAATTATAAAGTTAGGCTGTCATAGGATATGTCCCCCATATTCCTTTCCTGGATGATGTTAGGACTTTAGAATCATTTTCCCAATTATACTACAAATTGGTCAAAATAGTGTTCAGGGCCAAATGTGCCCGAACATTCCCAACTCGTGTGTGATTGCTTTCTGAGTACCCAGTATACAACAGGGCTTGAGATGTGTATGTATTTATTAAGCTTGTCCATGGATAGAGGGAGAACTGGGAGTTTGCTATTTCATGACCTCTTATGTATTTTCCAGTTATGATCTCTTTTTGCCTGATAAGTTTTTGTGAGACCTTGGATATGTAGGTATACAAATATGTTTAAAATATGTTATACATGTAACTTTCCCATTTGTTAAAAACAAAGCACTTTTACATACTAGTAGTTGAGTATGTTTGTTTAACACAATGTAGCTCAAATGCATATTAATTTGATACTTAAATGACAAAGAACTAGAATGGGAAAATATTAAAAATACTTTCTGCAATTAAATTATTATGGTTCTCTAAGAGCAGAAAACTGTGTACATAGTAAAAACACTGCAGCTCATAACATGCATGTAGGTCAAGATGTTTCAGTAGCTTCCTTGGAATTATGTGGCAACATGGCATGTGTCATAAGAAGCACACATGTTGTGTGTCCACAGGAAGTCTGCAATGCTATCACCTGACACAGTGTGGGTCAGTGCTTACAGAAATGCTTGAATTTTTTGCACAGTTGATTTTTGAATTCATTTTTTTTGGTTGCTGCATAAGAAACCTTTTCAGTGTTGACAATTTTTTTATAACCTCACAGGGGAGTCAAAGAAACACAGCTGTCATAGTTAGATACAGGTGTCTAGATGCAAGAGCTCTGGACACATTAGTGAAGAAGGAGGAATCCATTTAAGGCCTGGGCAAGCCTGCAGGAGGTTGACTGGCTGATGGGAAAGGTCCAGCCCATGGTGAAGTGGGATTAGTCCCTGGGCAGGTGAATAAGATGGAGGGAGCTGGCTGAGGAAGCTGGCATCCTTCTGGCAAGTAGTAATTGTCCCTCTCTCAGTAGTCCTGCAGATACAGTGTGGCCAGTTCCCTCATTTCCTGGTGTTGGTGTGAGCTCTCCTGCCAAACTGGACAAGGAACTCTAACCAAAAACTGTAAGCCAGAGAGGGAAAAGACTCCTTTTCTTAACTTGTTTGGTCATGAATTTATCTGCAGCATGAGAATAACTTTAGCAGCAACTCCAGAATAACATACACAGAGGAAAAACTCCTATTTTACATTCCCAAAAATGAGTATCTTGAGTTACAACATATCATTACAGGGGATGGTGTCATTTGAGGACGTGGCTGTGGACTTCACTGAGCAGGAGTGGCACCAAGCAGAAGTGGCAGCGTCTGGATGCTGCTCAGAGGACCCTCTATAGGGACATGATGCTGGAGAACTACAATAGCCTGGTGTCCTTGGGTGAGTCTCACTACACTGTAATTCTCATAGCATTCTGCTCTTTTTTTTTTTTTTTTGAGAGAGTATTTCATGTATCCCAGACTGACCTTCTTCTCACTTGTTAGCTGAGGATGATCTCCAGCTTCTGATCCTCCTGTCTCTTCCCAAGTCTATGATTGCCTTGCTAGTTTGATATTAAACATTTCCACTGGCCCCATCATATTACCCATTTATGGAGAATACTATGGATTTGCAGTGCATTTCTGTCATATGTAACAATCAGATCAGATGTATTGGAGAAGTCTGTCAGCTCAAGAATGATTGGTGTGTATTGGGAAGATTTGCTCTCTCTGGTAGTCATTTTGACAACTTCAGTGAATTGTCTACCTTATATTTACTACTCCACTAAAGACTGTAGGTTATTCCTCCTTCCAGATGCATCTGCGTAAGTACTGACTCTGTTGCTCTCTCTTTTATGCCTTTTGCACATTCTAGTAACCATAACTTTGTTCTCATTTCTCTGAGGTCAAATTTAGCTTGTAGCTATACTGAAAGCATACAGGGTCTCTCTTCCCTGTGCTATGTACTTTTTTGTCCTGTGACATTCCTGGGAGTGAGGTAAGAGGGTCATCTAGTCGCTGGGAGCACACAGGGAGTCGATCATCCTGAGAATCTACCAATTCCAGGCTGGCGAATTAATTATTTATTGGTGTTATTTTGAAAGAAGTGTCATGCTGATGTCAACTCAGCAGGTCAGGCACCTGCTTGCAGACCTGGAGACCCAGAAACCCATGTGATGAAAAGAGAGTGCTTCTCAAAGTTGTTGTCTGACCTCCATCTGAGTGTCACGGCATACATGTGCATTCTGAGCCCCTCCCTTTTTCCCTCCCCTTCCCTCCTTCTCTCTCTCTCTCTCTTTTTAAGTTTGTTCCTCCATGCATTTATTTGCTATTAAAAATTAGAGACATAAATTTCCCTTTATTCTGAATTTCTAAAAAACAAAACATTCTGCTTATTTGTTCAAAACTACTTGATAATTCTGTTTACAGTGCTTCCAATCACTATTTCATCTGACTTCAGGCTCCTAAAGCACATGGGAATACCTGAGATTCAGCAGGTCAAATCAAGTGTAAGTGTATGCTGAAGTCATTTATAGACATTCCAATTGAAAGCATTTCTTACATTTATTAACAATAATTTCAGAAGAGAACCCCAACACCAGAAAATACAAGAGGAGACACTCATCACAGAGCTTGTGAGCACACGCACAGGTTCTTCAGACACTGTTCTGCAGCCAGATTGCAGTGTGCCTTTCTTGCCTGCACTGTGCTATCAGCAAGAAGGCTAGTTAGACTCCCAGGATATTACTTATCATCACACCCTATTTTAGCATTCTCAGAAGAATTCCATCCAGAGCACATGCGGAAAGTGCAGGCACATTTAAATCAAATGCTTTTGCCTTCAGCCTGATTTTTAGCAAAATCAGCCATATTGTTTTCTTCTTCAACAAGATTCCTGTACAAGCTTTCTGGATTGTGCCCACTGTCTTCTCTGCTCAGAATACACTGTGCAGATTCCCTTCCATCTGACATCAGATCTGACTCCCCTCAAGACATTTCTGGTTTTTCTCCTGGCTTTAGGTTGATCTTCTAGCTTTAGGGTCATTACAAAAGATCTTTGCTAACTTTTCTGGCTGTGTGCCAGAATCTTTCGGGGCTTTTCCTCTTGGGGCAGCTGCGGAGTCTCCTGGATCATCGCTGGGATGTACATTTCTGATGGTTCCATCTTCTGAGCCACTAACCTCAAAAATTAACTTGAAAGCAGGCAGAAGGAACTGCTTAGCTCTGAGGAGCTGGGAGGCACTAAGTCTCCTTCCATTTCTTCTTTTCTCTCAAATAAATAAAAGAGAGAAAAAATATGTCTCACAAAGCAGTACCACCAGTCTTTATTTCATTTTGTTTTCTTTAGTTTATTAAAATAGCAGAGCAAGCACACAGACATGTGTGTGCAAGGCACCTGTAGGAAGGTCGGGGAACTTCAGAATCAGTTCTCTCCTTCCCGTCACAGGCTCTATTAAACACGGTTGGGGGTCTGGTGCAGACATCTTTACCCATCGGGCATCTCACTGACCCTGAAAAGCTAGTCCCTCCCAAAATCACTGTCATCTCCATGGTTTAAATTGGTAACTCTTTCTGTGCTGCACAAGCACCCTGATACTGAGCTACTGCCAAAAGCTTGCACTTCTGTGCCATATATAGTTGGGCTGATTGGAATCTTGGGTCCATGTGAGTTTTGTGAGAATATGTTGATGTTTCCTATCATAGGTACAGCTCTCAGTTTGATGGTTGGGGGTTCAAGCTGTGGGCACATTTGGAAAGAATCAGTGGTTGAGTTAGGCCCGCCTGCAGGAAATTGTCTAGTTGGTGAGAGAAGCCCAGCCCATGGAGGACAGAGTTAGTGCCTGGGCAGATGACTAAGGTCTGCCTGTCTCTCAGCAATCCTTGTAGATGTGCTGTGCCCCCTTGGGTTTCTGGTGCTGGCATGAGCGTTCCTGACAACCTGGACAAGGAACTGTAACCAAGAATCATGAGAATAAAACTCTTGTGTTCCTCCTTTAAGCTGTTGGTTATTGGATTTTGTGTGTCAACAGCACCCCTGCTTGACTGGTTACCAGGACTTTAGTACCCAGGGGTTATTTTTTTGGAGTACATTTTAGTTCAAAATATAAATGAGTATGTGTAGCTTTGTTTTGGATTATCCATTCTGTTTCTTTGGTGTTTATGTCTTGCATCTTTTTATTCAAATCCCTGGATGCTTTGTGATTGTCTTTGTCCTTTGCAGAATGTTTTTCAAGGACACCAAGTTTATTATTTCTGACAGTTGGGGTGCTATGTATGTGCTGCTTGACTTGTTTAGGAGGGCATTTGCCTTTGTCCAATTCTCCGAGGAACATCATTGGTATCAGAGGAGGATTTCTGCAAATTGTAAATCCCTTGAGCAGTGTGGCCATTTCACTCTCTTCCAATCCACAGCTATGGACTGTGATACTGTTCTTTTTGACATCATCTTGGTTTTTTGAAACAGGGTTTGCTTATGTGTGTCAGGCTGGATTTGAACTTACTACATGGCCCAGGCTGGCATCAAGATCTTAGCAGTTTTCCATGCATTGTTACCCTGAATTCAGGGATCTTTCCATTTTTAGATGGGAGAGTGTCTTCTTTAAATCTGTCCTCACATTTTCAATGCAGTGGCCATTAATTCCTTTGTTATTGAATTACAATTGAGTAGAGTGCAGCTATATCTAAGGCCATAAGTCAATCTTCTTGTTTAAATGAATAAATGTTATATATATATATATATTAAATGCCAGTTAGATAGCTCAGTGGTAAGGCACCTGCTTACAAACCCAATGATCTTAGTTGGATGCATGTGTTGGAAGGAGAGATCTGAAAGTTGCTCCTTGACCTCCACTTGTGCACTGTGCACTGTGGCATGCATACCCCCCTCTAATACGTAAGTAAAATAATATTTTAGGACTAGGGCAGATGGCTCAAGAGTCCTATCTTTGGTTTATTTGGCAATCCAGATTGGATCATAGTCAGTGATAAGCAGATGACTGCAGTTGAGAGAGAGAGGGAGAGAGAAAGGGAGGAGGAGAGAGGGAGAGAGATAGATAGATAGATAGATAGATAGATAGATAGATAGATAGATAGGTAGATAGATAGATAGATAGAGAGAGAGAGAAAACTGTCTAAACCAGTGACCCAAGAGGAGTGGAAGAGAAACAGAAAAGAAACTCCAGTCATGGAAAAAGAGCAGAGCTTTAATTGCAGTTGTCTCAGTTTGCCTGCATGGTAGCCGATAAATGACTATCAAACAGCTTAAGGGAACAAAGAGTTTATTTCCTTACTAACAGTCTGGTTACAGTTCTCAGTCCAGCTTGACGGGAGAGCACGCACCAACACCAGGGTCAAGAGAATTGGCTACACCATCACCACATAATGGCTGAGAGATGGACGATCCTTACTTGCCAGACCAGCATGTCTGGCCAAGTGAACAGAAGGATGCTGCCCTCCTCAGCCAGCTCTCAGTATTTTATTCACCTGTTCAGGGCCTAGTCCCACCCACCATGGGCTGGGCCTTCCCCATCAACTAGACATTCTCTTGCAGGTGTTTGCTCTAGGCTTAACCACTAATTCTTCAAATGTGCCCAGAGCTCAAACCCTCAACCATCAATTTGGTACCTGTACCTAACTATGACAGCAATCTTATTGTATTTTTTCCCCCTTCTGACTGTTCTTCACTTGATTTTCTATTTTGTTAAGGATTTTTGCACCTGTGTTCATTGGGGATATTACACAGAGAGGTACTTGTTGTCTCATCTAGGTTTGGGATTGTAATTCTGGCGAGGAAGGTGACTGATGAGAACTTGCTGTGCCATTAAATGGATGTGTTTTGGACACACATATATGAGATTAGATTGACTTTTTCCTCTTGAAATTTTTAGAAATCTTTCTGCTATGGAATTTAGTCGGTTTGTATATAACATGGCATGATATCCACCATTTGTTATTCAAGTCTTTTAGCTTCCTAAACCTGGATGTGCATAGCTCTTCTGTCACATAAAATTCTTTCTCTAAATTTATGTTTTTATGCCCTTCTCCTTTGTTCTGGAACACCCATAATGCATGTTTGCTTTCTAATTTACTTTTTTCCCCAAGAACTTCTAATTACATTTTTCACTGTGACATGATATATGAAAAGGACCATTACCCATTATATTTTTTTAATATTTTAATTTTTTTATTATTATTTAATCTGTCCTCACATTGTGTAGAACCGCGGGTGAATTCAGGAACCACTATTGACCGCTTCCACCTCCTCCTTGTTTACTTTGCCATGGAACACAGAAACGCAGAGAAACGCAGGCCCCCCCCATTTCCACCGGGCGTCTATATGTGGGGTCTAGGATCCAAACTCAGGACCTTCCACCTGCAAGGCAGAGGCTTAACCCCTGAGCCTCCTCTCCAGCCCCTATATGGCTTACATTGTGAGGAGTTATAAAGAGGGTGTAAGACAACTGGCCATAGTATATCTACATGGAAAGCTGACAAAGGACAAAGACCACAGCACACCTTCTAGCTTTTCAATCTGCCAAAACCAACCAGTCTTTTCTCCATCTTATCCACCTGTCCACAAGTGCATGTGTGTATGTATTGATTAAGTCAAAGCTGTACTGCTAATTTTTTTATTATTTATTATTTATTCAATTGTGCGTATGTGCGGGTGGGTGTATGCATGTGTGTGTGTGTGTGTAGAACCACGGACGAATTCAGGAACCAGTATGGATGCCTCCACCTCCTCCTTGTTTACTCTGCCCCAGGATTCACAGGCTCCGCCCTACCAGGAGCAGAAACGCAGGCTGCTCCCGCTTCCGCTCAGCTTCTATATGTGGGGTTTAGGATCCGAACTCAGGACCTTCTGCCTGCAAGGCAGAGGCTTAACCCCTGAGCCACCTCTTCAGCCCCTGTGCTGCTAATTTCATAAATTACAGCACATGGAATCAGGGAGAAGCAGAATGATGAGTTCAAGACAGGCTCTGGCTTTAAAGAGACTTTGTTTCAGCACAAGAAAATGTTATGCATTGAATATCCTATTTTTCTGATTATGTTGTGCATGACTTCTGCAAAAGTATTAATGGCACGTCAGGTGTGAGGATACATACCTGTAATCCTAGCACTCGAGAGGGAGAAGCAGAAGGACTGTGGAGTGTCTGAGGCCAGCCTGGCCAATACAGTGAGTTCCAGGCAACCTACAGAGTAAGATCCTGCCTAAAACAAGACGAAGGCCTTGGAAAGGTCTTCAGCAAGGCCTCAGGTTATCACAGGGGATGGCAGCTCTTGGCATATCACTTCTTCTGGTGACTGCCAGTAAGAGAAGAAATCGTAGCAAATAGTAGGATTAGTAATCCTGGTCCTGCATTGGCCTATCATGCATATCTGCTTTCTGGTTTCTTTTTCTCCTTAACATTTATTTGTATGTACGTACGTGTGTGTGTGTGTGTGTGTGTGTGTGTGTGTGTGTGTGTAAGGGGGGGAGAGAGAGAAAGAGAGTGCGAGCACACTGTGTGTGACCATGGAGACCCAAGTATACAGAAGAATGACAACTTCCTCTACCAGCTCTCTGCATTTTATTCACCTTTCCAGGGACTAATCCCACTTCACAGACCCCATTTACATGTTGGATCTGATTTATATGTTTGTTGCAGTTACTCTGTTATGGATAAATCCAGGAGCAAATGGCTAAGGGAACAAGAATTAATTTTGGCATTTATCCAGTTAGTCTTAAGCCATCCTGGCAGGAGAGTCCACAGTCCAAGGGAACTGGCCACACCATTATTCCTGTATCCACAGGACTGCTAAGAAAGGACAATCTGTCCTTCCCAGACCAGCAAGTGTACCAAAGGATGTCAACTTCCTTAACCAGCTTCCTCCATCTTGTTCACCTGCCTACGGACAAGTCCCACTCATCATGGACTTCGACTTTCCCATCAATCAGCCAGTCTCCTGTAGTTTCTCACAACTGTGCTTGGAGCTCAGAGACTACAGTTGCCAAGCTGACCACAATGATACTGGTCTAAGTAACTCAGACCCACTCAAGCTTCTCTCCTATAGATGCCACATCCCACCATGGGGCTTGGCAAAGCCACTAAGCACTGTATCAGTCCTGACCACCCAAAGGAATTGAGTTCTTTTTTAATTCTCCCAGGAACACAGATCTGTCTGGTCCAGCAAACTGGGCTTCAAACACCACCTATCTAACTCCCAGTCCCTCAGTATACCTGACCTTTCATTGTCTTCCACCCCTGTCATTCATGGGAACCATAGCTAGTGCTAACAATGTATTTTTAATGGCTCATATCAACCAGTCCATCAAGAACTGATTTTTCCTCATATTGCCTCAGGACGGGAACATAAAAATAAGTGTGGTGTGAATAAAACAGAGCAAGCTGGCCAGCAATCCAAATATGTTTTAAACCTTCCAATGTGACAAATAAGTTTGCAATAAATAAGAACGTTCAGGTACTTTCCCAGCCTGGGAGCCAGCATGCGTTTAGAGAGGTAAGGACCCAAAGCTGCCAAATGCAAATGAGTCACCCTAAGGTGGATATGACGTCAACCCACCCTGCCGGAGAATATATGAACTCAGGCTGGACTGTGGATATAACTTACACTGTTTTCTCTGTTCGGTGACCCAACGAACACATGGGAGCAAAGCAAATATTAGCCACATTTCTCTTTCCTGTGGTAATTCCTCCATACAAGCAAGTTTCCTGTGGACAACCGTGTCAGCCTCAGACACATTACTTATAACACACAGAAGCAGTCAAGCAACTTCCATGCAGCTTGCCAACATCTCCCTGCTGTGCTGCCCTCAAGACCTCGGAATTTGACATGGACCATTGCATGTCTTTAGAGTCTCCATAGTCACATGAAATCCCTCCCACAAACACTTTATCTCCTGTGGGCTCCGCTACAGTTACACAGCTCATTACCCATAGCAACACCCATGCAAATACCACCAGAGCAAAAGGAGAGCCATATTGGCATTCCCCCCACCCCGAAAGATGCTCTACCCTCAGGCTTTTAGCCCTGGTTCATGTGCTATTGTGCATAGCAGGAGATAGGTAATGATTCCTGCCCAACCCAGCTTGTTCCAGCTAACCAACCAATGAAGTTGTCAGGTTACATGACAGAGCCTGCACAGCCGCTCCATCGATGCTCCTTCCTCCCTCACTCAGCAATGTGAGCCATGTTTACCCCAGGAGCCTGTATTTTCTCCCTCGGATGCTCTTGCCTCGCCCAGTCCAGCTTCAGTCCCAGCTGTTACCCACACAGCAGGAGCCGTGCAACTGCTCCTTCTAGCTAGTCCTTGGTCATGCTGTGATCCTGCTGACTATACGAAGCACTGTCTGAACACTCTTTGTGGACAAATGCCACACAACCATCTTTCCAAATACATGAGACTTCAACAACAAACTGAAGTCATGACTATGCCAAGGTCCAACTTGACAAATAAATGAATTTATTGGGGGTACTTACCAGAATAGGGTTCATTCAAAGAGAGCTCCACCACCAGAAAGCTTACCCCAGCATGATGGATGCTTCCTCATAGGTGAAGAGATGGAATTCTCTTTGATTAACCTTCCTCAGCCTATATATCCTGGTGTCTCCTCAGGAAGGCTTTGAGGACACGTATGTAGGTTCATGCAATCAGGAAGAATCCTGTGGTAATGGCCTGGAGGGGCTCCGAGTGAGGCCAGGATTCCAGGCCAGCATCTAATAATCCTCTTCCAACCTCTCTGACTCAGAGGGACTGTCAGGGACAACAGATGCGACCTTGATGGTATCAGAGATGCTGCCTGTTGCCTGGAGGAAAATGCCATGCAACACATAGGCCATCAACCACCTCTAGGAGAAATACATCACAGACAATAAAAAAACAGTTCAGGTTTTCATAAGCAGAAGCAAAAACTGACCTCAAAGAAGTAAAAAAAACAACAGTGGTGGACTAGCATGTGCAATAATAAAATGGAATAATAGATGCAGGGAAAACAGAATATAATGAGGAACATTCAGGAGGAATAATTTCACAGTAACTAGTAAATAACTGCTAACAGAAATTAACTATTTACTTCCAAAACAGTTAATGTCACAGAAACTGTTATCAGCACAACTAAGTAATACTTACCTGAGCTGATAGACCTGTTACTTTGTATCACTCTGCCTGAGCTCAGTAACCTATTACCTTCATGGGATGATTATATGTATTACAAAGTCACTATTTTTTCCTAAGGATGTCAACTAAAATGAAGAAAATTATATGAACAGTAATATGTAACAATGATTCTTACGTGTGTCAATCAAGAAGGAAATAACTGGTACTGTGAGTGACAGTGGAGAAGGACTCACCCAAGAACAGCAGGCTGCTGTAGTTCTCCAGCATCACGTCCCTGTAGAGGGTCCTTTACATTAAGCATAGACTATTCCTGCCAGAAGCCCAGAGCCACAGTTTTTGTTAACACACTTGTCCTCACTCTTACCAGTATTTTATACAAGGTGGAGCTTGATTTATATTCTGTATCACTAGAAAGAGAAAAATCGGTACAAATACATCTCTATTAACATAGTGGCTTGTTGGGCCCACCCAGAGATAACGGTCTGGGAGTGAGTGAGCAGGGCATGGCTTAGCACATGGGACCAAAGATGGCGCTGGGAGCTGGTGTCCTAGGCATAACCCTGATCACATTACAGAGAGTCCTAATTGGCTTATAGGAGCCAACATAGATTTATGTTTAGTCTGACCTATGCAGAGTGTGTGCTATACTGACCATCAAGGTAATTGGCTGCCTATTTTGTGCACTTTGAGTCTTTGTCTATATAAGCTGATTTGTTACCCCCAATAAACTGAGATTTTGCTTTGACAAACTCCCTGTCTGTGGCCGAATCTCTGGAGGGCAGAGGCGGAGGTGCGGGCGGTCAGGCTTTATTTATCTTCGTCGTTACAGCCAGGAGCTGTGTGTTTGAGTGAATGAATGAGTGAGTGACAGAGTGTTGCTTTGACAGACTCTCTGCTGTGTCTGGAGTCCCCTGGATTTGGGTAGGGGTAAAGGGCCTGCAGCATATTCGCCTTTCCCCCCCCCCCACTGGGCGGCCTGGAGTCGTCCTGATGGCCTGGATCCATCACAGTGTGTGCCTGGGGGAATCGCCCCAGCATGCTGGTGCCACATGTGAGGAAGCTTCTCAAAACCTGCAGAGCTAAGCAGACTTTGGGGTAAGTGAAAACTTGGGAAATATGGGGAATTCATCGTGCAAGAATAAAACAGTGCCAGCAGCACTTGGATCTAACTAAGAAGCCAGGGTATAAAGGTTACAAGCTCTGCTATTTCAAAAATGTGGCAAACAGCCCTTGAATTAGCACCTTGGATCCAATCAGGTAATGTGTTTTCGTCCACCACCTGGACTCGAGTGAAGAATCTAGCTGAGAAAAGGGACGAACATTTTGGGGTGTGCCCTCCTCCAGGATTTTATGCCATTGTTTCTGTCCTTGAGGCAGCATTCCGTCCCTATGCAATCCAGCCTCCACCAGAGGCAAAGGGGGAGGTGGAGGAGCCGCCAGAGCCGGCTTCTAGCTCCCGGGGCAAAGGGGGAGGGCCCCAGCCATCGGAGCCAAAAATAAGCCATGCTGGGTGCTCTTGCGCAGTGGGGCAGGGAGAGCAGCAGAGATTCTCCCTGGCCACCAGCCAGGGTCACAGAGCAGCAGCTCGAGGAAACACTCCGTGGGAATGCAGGGCCGCAGGGCCGGGAAAGTAGTGAGGAGCAGCCAGAGCAGCTTCTAGCTCCCCGCACAACTTTGGAGCCACTGCAGCAGAATAGAGATTCTGCTGGGCTGCCTGCCGGGGACACAGGGAAGCAGGGCGAGGGAAATCTCGTCGGGACCTGGGCTGCTGGACCGTGGACGGGGGAAAGCAGCGGCAAGCGAGCCAGTGACTTAGAGGAATTCACACTGGGCCAAGGTGCCCCAGCGCTGGGCACCCAAGGAGATTGGGAATAGTGCGCGGGGAAGAAAACCCAGATATGCCAGGCAGAAAGCCCCACGGAGCAGAGAGAGGGTTAGAGTTAGGGTTAGGGTTAGGGGGGCGGAGCTGCCAGAGCTCCTAGAACTGACAGACCCTGAGAGCAAACGACTCAGAGAGGGGGTGGGGCTGCGGGCGTCTCCAGACCTGCAGGTCAGGGAGTGGCCAGGGATGGTGCTTGGCACAGACAGTTCCTTTCACCTAGATTTATCCCTACTCGTGGGGGAGGTGCTGCGCACAGTCCAGGGGCTGGAAAAAAATGCAAGTAAGCAACTGCGAAGCGGGACTGGTCTGCGAAGTGGAACTGGAATGGGGAGCAGGACTGGTCTGGGGAGTGCGACTGGGACCGGTGGTCAGTATCCAGACTTAGCTCCCTTCAAGAGGGAACGGGGCACAGGCGGGCTGGACGAGAGGTCTTCCCTGCTCACCCTCACCAAAATTTCTTCCAAACTGGTGCTTGGGTATACTGGTCCCTATCAGGCTAAAGCAGGGAATCCAGAGCTGGAGCCCAAGTGTACTGAGAACCTATATACAGAGGGCAATCACCCTGCAGTATGGTATCCCTGAGAAGCAAAGAAATTTAAAAAAAAAACAGTTCTACAGGATGGCCCAAATTCTCCGTGGGTCGACAAACTTCTTCAAGATTTAGCTCATCAACCCTGCACAACAAAAGACTGGCTGGGGGCTGGAGAGGTGGCTCAGGGGTTAAGCCTCTGCCTTGCAGGCGGAAGGTCCTGAGTTCGGATCCTAAACCCCACATATAGATGCCGGGGGAAGCGGGGGCGGCCTGCGTTTCTGGCCCTGGTAGGGCGGAGCCTGTAAATCCTGGGGCAGAGTAAACAAGGAGGAGATGGAGACATCCATGGTGGTTCCCGAATTCGCCCGTGGTTCTACACACACATACATGCACACATACATGCACACACACATACACGTGCACAATTAAATAAAAAAAAATTATTAAAAAAAAAAAAAAAGACTGGCTGGATGTGGCCAAAATGGTGCTTTCCAATCCCACCTTCCCACCTTCATTAAATGGAAAAAACTAGGTAAAGGTCCCTCTGGAGTGCCAATAACAGGCATTGTGCAAAAACCTGGCAAGCCCCCACCCTTGCCCCCAGCATGTACCAGGAAGAGGAAAGTGCCATCAATCACCATTACTGGGGGGGGGGAGTGTTGAGGAAGGCTAGTGCAAATTCCTCAGTTCCCTGTGCAGGCAGATGGGGACTGTCTCTGTGTTTATCTAAGCTTGATTTAAAACAGTTTTTGCCCCTCATCCACTGGGGGGGGACCACAAAAACTATCTGTTGTTCTGTGTACTTTGCCTGTGATAAAAATAGGGCTTAATTTGAAAAAAGGAAACAAAAGAAAGAAAGAGCCACAAAACAAAGAAATCAAAACTTGACATTTGCCTAAGGATATAGGTAGAAAATTAACATGCATGCCCAAGCAGACTAATCCAGGACCTCTTCCGACAGGGGAGAGATAAAAAAGATGCTTTGTATATGACCAGATTGGGCGCTTTGAGATGGTTGCAAGCACAGGAAGCTTTCGTGTGGCCTATGTCCCAAACATGGGAATTTCCACTTGAGGAAAGATTGCCCCCTGAACCCCAGGGCCCAGGGGTCAAGCATCCTGGTGGAGACCAATGAAATGGCCTGAAGCTCTTAGCTTCCCTCCGATGGGAAAAAGGAGTTTCCTCTGATATCCAGCAAAAGAAGGCCCAAAACACCAGGTTGAGCATCTCATGAAAACCTTGGGTTTAACATGCAAATGGGAAGCCTCTTTGTTTCTAGATTAGGGAGCACAAAATTCCAGTGCTCAACTTCCATCCTAGGCTTTTGTCAATCTTTGATTTTATTAAAATGTTAATGATCAAGAAAATGACAAGTTCATCAGTCACTCACAAAGTAACTACTGACATTCTTTATATATATTTAACAATGTTGTTTTCAGACATTCCCTCGTTTAATAAAACAAAATAGACAGTCCACATGGTTTTAAACAGGTTTTAAGATGTGATCGTAGAGATTCACAGCTGCCAAAGAAATAAGGTCTTCAGTATGTAGATTAATTCTTAATTTTTTGCCAAACAAAGACAATGATTATTCCAGGTGAGGTAATAGGTTTTCTTTACTAACTTTTGCCTGTATCCACTTAAGATTACTGAGCTTGTTTGGTTTATTGAGGATGCCAGGCTGCTCTCTCACTCTCAGCGCCCCATTTCAGCAGGAAGCAGCCAGAACGATCATCAACCCTTATCCCCTGAGCAGTCTGGATCCTCAAATAGGCTAGAGGTAAAATAGGCAGATTTAGAACACCATGCTGGGATGGGTCTCTCAAAGTCTTTGAAGGTCTTTAAAATTCCAAAAATGATATCTCCCTCTGCTAGATGACCCCATACTCAACTAAATTAAAGGTCCACTATTAAAACAAAAAGGGGGAGTAAGACGACACCAACAGCTAGGATTGGCATTATTTACCATCAACATTTTAAATTTTCAAAAAATCGATCTGGGTTTGACCTAACATCTAGAAAAAATTGTTCTTTTAATAACTATATCACTTAAGTGTTTCCTCAGCACATCTCTCAACAGCATTCCATCTACAAGACCACGCTACAGACATCCATGCCACAGCGCCCCAGAGACGTGATTCAAGTTTGGAGGCTTGTGAGGCCTTGGTCTAATGACAGACCAGGCAGGCCTATATTGCCCGTGTGAGCCATATGCAACTTCCCCAAGCTACCTGCTGCCATGCCTGGTGCTGATGCCAACCTGCTTGACTGAGAAGACCAACTGGGACAGGACAACAGCAAAAGCTCATGCTGGGACTTATGGGACATTAGACATATGTATAGTTAATTGTAAAATACCATCTCTATTGAAACAAAAAGGGATCCCAGAGATAACGGTCTGGGAGTGAGTGAGCAGGGCATGGCTTAGCACATGGGGCCAAAGATGGCGCTGGGAGCTGGTGTCCTAGGCATAACCCTGATCACATTACAGAGAGTCCTAATTGGCTTATAGGAGCCAACATAGATTTATGTTTAGTTTGACCTATGCAGAGTATGTGCTTTACTGACCATCAAGGTAATTGGCTGCCTATTTCGTGCACTTTGAGTCTTTGTCTATATAAGCTGACTTATTACCCCCAATAAACTGAGATTTTGCTTTGACAAACTCCCCGTCTGTGGCCGAGTCTCTGGAGGGCAGAGGCGGAGGTGCAGGCGGTCAGGCTTTACTTATCTTCGTCGTTACAGCCAGGAGCTGTGTAACTGAGTGAATGAATGAGTGAGTGACGGAGTGTCACTCTGACAGACTCCCTGCTGTGTCCGGAGGCCCCTGGATTTGGGTGGGTGTAAAAGGCCTGCAGCATATTCGCCTTTCTCCGCCTTGACGGCCTGGAGCCGTCACACAGTGTGCCTGGGGGAATCGCCCCAGCAGTGGATCAAGAAAAATTGATTAAACAGTTTTCAAGGAATTCTAACAGACATAAATCCCACAAAATAGTACTTGCCCATGAAAGCCCATTTTATTAAGAGCAAGGATAAGGAATATATCAACCAAATCACACTAAAAAAATAAAATCTGGGCTGGAGAGATGGCTCAGAAGTTTAGATTGTTTTGAAAGCAGAAAGTCTGAGTTCAGATCCCAAGTCCCACGTAAAACACCAGGCTGAAATGGCAGCAGCCTGCACTTCTACTTGGTGGACAGAGTCTGAGAAATGCCAGAGCAAGCAAAAAGAAGGTAGAAGCAAACTAGACTGATTTGAGAAATCACCGTTGACCCCCCACAGGGGCACACAGTGCCCTCTGACACACACACACACACACACACACACACACACACACACACACACTCTTAAACAGTGTAGTTGAAATAAATGAATATAATTTTATTGTAATTGCAACTTCTTGGATTACTATGAATTTTTACTAAAACCTCTTTAATGTTTTTCTCTTTTTGAACTCTGTATTGTTTCACTGATTCTCTTGCTTCAAAATAAATGTTTATTTTTTAATGATAAAATATAAGCTGCTAATTAGTCCTAAAAAAAAAAAAAAAAAAAAAAAGAGCCTGTGGACGATCCTGAAGACAGACTGCAGATTTAGCAAGCAGATTGCTGGGGGCTATCTTTAGCTCTCCCAGCCAAGCACACAGAATTGACTCAGAAGTGACATGCTAATCAATGTCACCTGGCACGGAAGCAGAAATAGGGATTGACGCATCTACAGTGACTCAAGGTTTTTGCAAACCCCTTGGAGAAGAGGTGGTAAGGACAGACAGGTGACACTCAGGCCACAGAAAAAAGGGGCTGGTGGAAGCACGTGTAGATTCGAACAGAGAGACAGTCACCGAAGAACACCAACTGTGGCCACCAGGTGATCCCCAGAGTGGAAGCACCCGCCGAGCGCGCACACGGCAGGAGACCCTAATGCAAACGCGGACCACCCCAGCCGCCAGCACCGGCAAACTACGCCACTGGGATCTGGGGGGTGGGGCGCCTGCAGGCAGCGATCCCCGGTCGCACGCCGGGCCCGCGCCCTACGCAGCCCCTGCTCCGCAAGCGCTCCCCCCTCCCCCCGCTCCCTCCCCGCACCCCGCCGGCCCCCGACTCCCGCGTGCGGCTCCGCGTCCCTCCCCGGCTCGGCGCCGCCGCTCGCTGAGGACAGCGCAGGGACACCGAAGGTCCGGAGCGCACAGCGGCCGCGCCACCCCCGGACCCCGCCGCGCCCCCCGCCCCCGACACACCCCCCGCGGCCGGGACCCTGCAGCGCTCGCCGGGGGCGGGCGACGGCTGCATCCCGTGGACTTGCCGAGCTGTCCCGCGCGTGAACCAACCACTGGGCTACAAAAACCGCGGCAGAAAAACCTGGACAGGTGTCAAGATGGCGAGCAGAGGATCAGGCAAAAACTCGCCTCCTCCCGCCCTCCCGTGAACCTCATTGACTATTCCTCACGCCAGTGCCCACATATGGACAGCGCTTCTGGTCCTACCCCTCAGGCCTGGAGCACAGGGCAGTAAATCCTGAGCTAGTAAGACAAGAACGACGGTTTGCATACTTCTGTGATCTGGGAAGAAAAAGAAAAATGTGTAACAAGTAATTAGAAGGGGCGCGACATTCACTCTTATTAACTCGTGAGACCTGAGTTCCTTTTCTGTAGTTGTGCTTAATTCAGCTCTCTTCCCGTCTCTCTCTCTTTGCTTATTTCTCTTTCTCCCTCTCTCTTTTTCTCTAAATAAAACATTTAAAAATGAAAATTTTTGTTTTTTTAAAGAGGTTTTAGTAAAAAAAAAAAAATGTGGTGCCATTCACCAAACTCAGGTTTAAAATGCACCAAGTGCTAGAACATTAATAATTACGTCAAGGTATTAAAATCTATCATGTTAGATGACCAGGTGGCTGGGTGGTTAAAGCGATGAACTGTATAAACCTATCCTATGAGATGAGACAGAACATCCCACTTCCTCTGTTCATTCAATTCATTCACCTGTGTCCAGCGTTGGTCAAACAGTCAAGGCTGGCTGTTGGTGGCCCAGCCCACCGCTTGGGCTGTTTTGTGCCTCTGGAATTAGTCCCTGCCACACTCTAATTTCTATAATCTTTCCATGTGAATCTGTGTCTCTGTGAATGTCCAAATATAGACATTTGAGGGCCACTGACAGTCACTTTCCCACGTGTCTCCAGGTCTCTAACCATCCCTTTCTACTAGGCATTCTCTTGAGTTCCTGGGTTTCAGATGTTCAGACATTCTCAGCTTGGAACCCATTCATAGAGGATCAAAGAGGAACTGTGCAGAGAGGCACAAGTTATTCACTCTTTCTTTACTCTTGGGGTGTACCCCCTCCATGCTCAGCAGGTTAAGCTTTTGATTCCAAAGCTGTCAACCCTCACCCCATCTTTGAGAAGCTCACTTAGTGGAAGAGATAATTGACTCTGAAAGTTGTCCTCTGATTTCTGCCTGTGTAACATTGCATTTAAGTGCATCTCCTATCCCTCGTCTTCATCTCTTCTTCCTCTCCCTCCTCATCCTTTATCCTCTTTTCCATCCATAATCAATTTTTTCTTTTTTAAAATTTCTTTGCAATACATACACACAAAAGTTAATTTAGCTTGATCTGCCAACCATCTGTCTGGTATTACGGGGTCTGGTAGTCCATGCAATGAGACTATCAGAGTCTGCCTCATGAGAGATAAGGACAGGTGGGAAAAGTCTGTGTGCTGTAGAAAATCTAAGTCACATAAGTACCAGGAAAAACCAAAGCTGCATAACTTGAGGTAACATGATGTGAACTGGTCCCTGATAGACTGACTTATATGGTCCAGAAGGAATAGCTGCTTCAGCACAGGACGAAGGGCCTGTGGATGGCAGAGAAGGGAAGACAGTGGAAGGACATGCATTGCTGATGGAAGTGGGAATTACAGTTGTATATGGTGTTCAGGTTGACAAGTCAGATAGGACAGTATCACAAGGGTATTAAGATGATTCTGCAGGGACCTTGGCATTCATGTGGGCTTCAGTGACTACATTGAGTCCTGTGTTGGAAGAGAAACTTCTGGTGTTTCTCTGTAACCCAGATCAGCATGTTTACTCATTATGTACATGTAAATCAGGTCCATGAAGTTAAAAAAAAAAAAAAAAGAGTAGAGGAAGGGGTTTAGCTTGGCTAGTCAAAGAAAATTGTGCCAAGATTTGTGTCAGGCTGTGGTTCCTAAGGAAAGATGTGATATACAGCCACATTTTATGCTGATAAAGCTTGTGGAATGCTTTAAAGAAGATTCACAGAAGGTATATGTGATAAGACACTATAGTTAATGCTCACTAAATTGCCCAGGGTGGGCAATTATCAACCTCCACAGTAACTATGTACATTTCTCCCTTGGGAGACAGCATGTTTGTCATAGTGGAGATTCTGCCTAGGCTGGAACCACCCCTGCAGCCAGATCTGGCCGATGGGTAGGGTAATCTATAATCGATAGATTAAACAACACCTAAATCTATAATCACAATGCCATCCCAGGGCTTGGTAGCTGGAGCACCAAGTGCCCCAGCGGAGAGCATTCTGCCTGGGCCCAGGCAAGACTGAACAGCTTGAGCCTGACCCACTAAAATGAGTGGTGCTTGAGAGATACACAGAGAACCCCAAGATAAGGAAGTCAGAAAACTCAGGGGAAATGACTGTGGATTTGTTGTGTGAATATTTTCCCTGGAGAGATGCCATCCAGCACCCTTTCTCTCACCTCAGATAGGAGGTCCATGATAGACTAAAGCAAGGATTATGCCAGGATGCACATTGATGAACCAATGAATTTATAGGGGTTACTTACAAGAGTATGGGGGAGGGCTACTCACAGGATCAGGGACAATTCTTAGGCAGCTCAGCACAGCATGGATAACAGTAACCCCGTGACTCTTAGTTGAATCCCCTAAGATAATCTACCTTGGATTTCATATGCTGAGGCCTCTCCCAATCTCCTGTGTCTGAGAGCAAGTGGGCAGGACCTATATAGGCACACATGGGCACGTGCACAGAGAGCCCCTTCCAGCTCTTAGGTGTGCAGGCATGTATGAGGACATGAGGAAGGTCATGTGTGAGGGAGGTCATGTGCATTTTACCGCTTCTCAGTGCCTCTGTCTCGGAAGGAACATCAACAGATAACAGGTGTGATCTTAATGGTCTTGGGCAAAATGGTAGCTGTTTGTTCGGAGGAAAATGCTATAAAACACTTTACCCCTTCCTCCTGTTCTTAAATCCTTTCTGCCCTTTTCTGCCTTACTCTCTGAATAAAAGAAAACTATTATCTGAACACTTCTCTTGTTTTTCTCCCTCAATAATACATTATTGTTTTAAGAGGAAACTATATCCACAGAAAAAGTACAAACCCATGGAGAGTTAGAGAGAAAACAAAAAAGAACGTAGCAAAGTGATAGTTTATAATCACAGTGCATCATTTTATTGTCATGGATGATGATGTTCTAAACTTATAGGTGGTAACCAGTGATTACATCAAATACATAGAACTATCCACTTTAAAGGAGCACATTGGATTTTGGAGAAACTAGTTTAAGATGTCAACTGGACTCCCTTCCCCACCCCGCTCCAGCCGGGCCTCATCCTGCGACCTAGGTAAGCTGCGCCCGCGCCCGCCCACCAGAACCCTAGGTCAGCCCAAGGGACCCAGCTCCTAACCCCACCATCCAGCTGGAGCCGTGCGCAGGGCCGAGGGACGAGGAGGACCTCCCCCTGAGCCCGGGCCCCGCTCCAGCTCCCCTCCGGTTAAATAGCTCCACGCCGACGCCCCCATCCTCCCTTCCCCACCTCGCTCCTCAGGCCCGGACGCGCGAGCGGTCCAGCCGGGCCTCATCCCCGACCTAGGTAAGCTCCGTCCCTGCCCACCCCCAGAATCCCAGGCCAAATAATTCAGTTTAGTGAAATTGAAAGATCTTAAGAGTTAAAACGACAATGCCAAAGTCAAAGTGCAAATCCATGAGAAACAACACTCAAGTAAACAAATTTCCCACTGAAGGAATTAATCCCATAATGTTAGACTCCAACAAGAACAAACCCATGGCAAATGGCCAAGAAAGCCTGACCCAGGATAACGACTTTCAAAATATGATCATTATCATGTTCAATACTATGAAAAAGGAAATCCGGGAGGAATTACATAATCGAATCAATTGCTTTGAAGAGGAACACAACAGACATCTGGAGGAGTTGAGAAAAACAGTGCAAGAAACAAAAACTGGCATAGAGCAGTTAAAGCAGACTCAAGCAGAGTTTAAAACTGAGCTAAAAGACAAGTTATCTTCAACACAGAACTCCACAGAGAGTATTATCAGCAGAACTAATGAAGCAGAAAACAGAATTTCAGACCTTGAAGATAAAGTGGGAGTATTAACCAGCTCAATGGAAGAGGTTGTTAAAGCCAAAAAGATACTTGAGAGAAATATCCAAGAGATATGGGACACCCTGAAGAAGCCTAACATGCGTATTCATGGAATACCAGAGCAAGAATCTCAAAATACCACCCCTGAGGAAATTTTTCAAATGATCATCAAGGAAAACTTTCTTCATCTAAAAAAAGAGAGGCCCATCCATATACAAGAGGCATTCCGCACCTCAAACAGATATGACCAAAACAGAAGCACGTCACAGCAAATAATAGCTAAAACACTCCAAATTCAAGATAAAGAACTGGTGCTGAGAGCTTCAAGGGAGAAAAAACAAGTCACTTTTAAAGGTAAACCTATTAAAATAACAAATGACTTCTCAGTCGAAACAGTAAAAGCAAGAAGAGCTTGGAGAGACATACTTCAAGTATTGAATGAGCAAAAATGTCAACCCAGGCTGATTTACCCTGCAAAACTATCCGTCATGATCGAGGGAGAAAGAAAAATCTTCCAGCACAAAGACAACTTGAAGGGATACATGGCCACCAAACCAGGCCTTCAAAAAATGCTAGAAATGGTACTCAAGCGTGAAGAAAAAAACAGGCATATCCGGGAGAACAGAAGGCAAGTATAACACCATTAAAAGCGAAGCAATATACTTATAAAAACTACTAAACATAATAAATGTCTGGAATTAACAATAGTTTCTCCATTATAACACTAAATGTTAATGGAATTAACTCACCGATCAAGAGACACAGATTACAAACTTGGATTAAAAATCACAATCCATCAATCTGCTGCCTGCAGGAAACCCATCTCACCACAAAAGATAGGCACGCCCTAAAAATAAAAAGCTGGTCAACAATTCTACAAACTAATGGAAGCAGAAAACAGGCAGGGGTAGCCATTATGCTATCAGACAAAGTGGACTTCAAACCAAAGAAAATTATAAGAGACACGGATGGATATTACATTTTAGTCACAGGTACAATTCACCAGGAAGACTTCACAATACTGAACATATATGCACCCAATACGGGCCTCTCCACATTCATTAAGAAAACCCTACAGCATCTAAAGCAAGAAATCAACCCCCAAACGATAATTCTTGGAGACTTCCACACCGCCCTCTCAACATGGGATAGATCAACATGTCAAAAGCTTAACAGAGACACTTTGGAACTTAATCAAACCCTGAAAGAAACGGACCTTACAGATCTCTATCGAACTTTTCACCCACGTACCAAAGAATACACATTTTTCTCAGCAGCACATGGAACTTTCTCCAAAACGAATCTACACATACACAAAAAAGTTGAAATTCCTACCTGTACCCTATCAGACCACCATGGCCTAAAGCTGGACATCCACAACACATCAAACAAGAGAAAAAACACTAACTCCTGGAAACTTAACAATATGATGCTGAATGAGAACTGGATTCAGGAAGAAATTAAAAAGGAAATTCAAGATTTCCTGAAAGCGAATGATAATGAAAATACAACTTACCAAAATCTCTGGGACACAATGAAAGCTGTTCTAAGAGGTAAGTTCATAGCTCTTAATGCCTACATCAAAAAAAATGTAAACATCAGAAATAAACAACTTAACAATCCAGCTTAAAGCTTTAGGGAAACTAGAGCAATCTGATCCCAAAAGTACTAGAAGAGAGATTAGCAAAATAAGGGGAGAAATATCTGAAATTGAGATTAAGAAAACGATAGAAAAAATCAACCAGTCAAAAAGCTGGTTCTTTGAAAAAATCAATAAGATTGATACACCCCTAGCTAAATTAACCAAAAGCAGGAGAGAGAAAACCCAAATTAACAAAATAAGAAATGAGCATGGAGTTATCACTACTGATACTTGTGTTATCACTACACAAGAAATCCAGAGAATTATAACATCATATTTCAAAAACTTATCCTCTGTGAAGTTTGACAACACAAAAGAGATGGATGAATTTCTAAGTAAACACAACCTACCTAAATTGAATCAGGAAGTTGTGAATTATTTAAATAGTCCTATAACACATAAGGAAATTAAGGAAGTAATCTTGAATCTTCCCACCAAAAAATGTCCTGGACCAGATGGATTCAGCATAGAGTTCTACCATACATTTAAGGAGTTAATAATACCAATACTCCTTAAACTGTTCCATCAAATAGCAAAGGAAGGAACACTACCAAATTCCTTCTATGAAGCTAATATCATTTTAGTCCCAAAACCTAATAAAGACTCACTTAAAAAAGAAAACTATAGGCCGATCTCTCTGATGAACACAGACACAAAGATTCTCAACAAGGTTTTAGCAAATTGGATTCAAAAACATATTAAAAAGATTATTCACGGGGACCAAGTAGGCTTCATGCCTGGCACACAAGGTTGGTTCAACATATGCAAATCAATAAATGTAATTCATCATGTAAAGCAGTCCAAAGTCCAAGACCACATGATACTCTCGATAGATGCAGGAAAAGCTTTTGACAAGATCCAACAGCCTTTTATGATCAAAACGCTAGAGACAGTAGGAATGGAAGGAACCTTTATCAATATGATAAAATCTGTATACAACAAGCCCACAGCAAGGATTATACTCAACAGGGAACAATTGGAAGCATTCCTAGACAAGGCTGTCCACTCTCACCACTTCTATTCAATATTGTACTTGAAGTCTTAGCTGAAGTCATAAGACAAGAAAGGGACATAAGAGGGATTCAAATCAGCAAGAAAGAAGTCAAGCTATCCCTATCTGCAGATGACATGATCTTATACCTGAGTGATCCCAAAAACTCCACCAGGAAGCTCCTGGAACTAATTGAGAAGTTCAGCAGGGAGGCAGGATACAAAATAAATGTGCAAAAAACAGAGGCCTTCCTATATGCCCAGAATGAAAGAAGTGAAAAAGCCTTGAGAGAAACAATCCCATTTACTATAGCCCCTAAAAAAATGAAATACCTTGGTATAAACCTAACCAAGGAGGTAAAAGACCTTTACAATGAAAACTTTAAAACCCTAAAGAAAGAAATTGCAGGAGACACCAGAAGGTGGAAAGACCTCCCGTGTTCCTGGACTGGCAGAATCAACATCGTAAAAATGACCATCCTACCAAGGGCAATATACAAATTCAATGCTATACCAATTAAAATCCCAAAGCAATTCTTTAAAGAAGTTGACCAAACAATCTCAAAATTCATATGGAGGCACAAAAGACCCAGGATAGCAAAGACAATCCTGAGTAACAAAAACATTGCTGGAGGTATTACCATACCAAACCTTAGACATACAGATCAATGGATAAGGGTTGAAGACCCAGATATAAGCCCACAAAATTACAGCCATTTGGTCTTTGACAAAGGGGCCCAAAGAATCCAATGGAAAAAGAACAGCATCTTCAACAAATGGTGCTGGCAAAACTGGATCTCCACATGCAGAAGATTAAAGCTGGACCCGTACTTGTCACCATGTACAAGACTTAATTCCAAATGGATCAAGGACCTTGATATCAGGCCAGAGACTATCAAAACCATAGTTGAAAGGATAGGGAACTCCCTCGAGCTGATTGGGCTAGGCCAACAGTTCCTAAACAGACATCCAATGGCACAGTCACTGCTACCAACTCTCAACAGTTGGGATCTTGTGAAATTAAAGAGCTGCTGTTCAGATAAAGAGATTGTCACACGAGCTCAAAGGCAACCCACAGAATGGGAGAAAATCTTCACTAACCACACATCTGATAGAGCTCTACTGTCCAGAGTGCACAAAGAACTTAGAAAACTAAACACAGAGTACTCACTGAGGTCAGAGGGCGGGGCTGCTGCTTGGAGACGGCGGGAGCCTTTTTGCCATGGCTGCCGGGCAGATCTCCGAACGGAATCAGGATGCCACTGTGTACGTGGGTGGGCTGGATGAGAAGGTGAGCGAACCACTGCTGTGGGAGCTCTTCCTTCAGGCAGGGCCCTTGTCAACACTGAACATGCCGAAGGACAGAGTCACTGGCCAGCACCAGGGCTATGGCTTTGTTGAAGTCTTGAGTGAGGAAGATGCCGACTATGCCATTAAGATTATGAACATGATCAAACTCTATAGGAAGTCAATCCGTGTGAATAAGGCATCAGCCCACAACAAAAATCTGGACGTGGGGGCCAACATTTTCATCGGGAACCTGGACCCAGAGATTGATGAGAAGCTGCTTTATGATACTTTCAGCGCCTTTGGCGTCATCTTACAGACCTCTAAGATTATGCGGGACCCTGACACAGGCAACTCCAAAGGTTATGCCTTTATTAATTTTGCTTCATTTGATGCCTCGGATGCAGCAATTGAAGCCATGAATGGGCAGTACCTCTGTAACCGCCCTATCACTGTGTCATATGCCTTCAAGAAGGATTCTAAGGGTGAACGCCATGGTTCAGCTGCTGAGCGGCCTCTGGCAGCCCAGAACCCACTGTCTCAGGCTGACCGCCCTCATCAGTTGTTTGCAGATGCACCTCCTCCTCCCTCTGTCCCCAATCCTGTGGTATCATCATTGGGATCTGGGCTTCCTCCACCAGGCATGCCTCCTCCTGGCTCCTTCCCACCTCCAGTGCTGCCTCCTGGAGCCCTCCCACCTGGGATACCTCCTGCTATGCCCCCACCACCTATGCCCCCTGGGGCTGGAGGGCATGGCCTACCAGAAGCGGGAACCCCAGGGGCAGGACATGCTGTTCATGGACATTCACATCCACACCCATTCCCACCAGGTGGGATGCCCCACCCAGGGATGTCTCAGATGCAGCTGGCCCACCATGGCCCTCATGGCTTAGGGCACCCACATGCTGGGCCTCGAGGCTCTGGAGGACAGCCACCACCACGACCACCTCCTGGAATGCGTCATCCTGGACCTCCTCCAATGGGCATGCCCCCTCGAGGACCTCCATTTGGATCTCCTATGAGTCACACAGGTCCCATGCCTCCGCATGGTATGCGTGGGCCTCCTCCATTGATGCCTCCTCATGGATACACTGGACCTCCACGACCTCCTCCCTATGGCTACCAGTGCGGACCCCTCCCTCCACCCAGACCCACTCCTCGACCACCAGTTCCTCCTCGAGGCCCACTTCGGGGCCCTCTTCCTCAGTAAATTGTCATCCTTTCCCCCCTTCTTGTATCCTCCCAACATCTTCATTTCTGGGACCAGTCAGGATTGCTGTAGCTCCTTGGGGCTAATGCACCAAGTCCTTTAGCACTCCCTTGTGTAAACTTTTCCAAAGGAGGTTTTTCTTCATTTTTAATGGTGGTCCTAAGTGTTTTGCAAATGGATAGAGAAAATAAAACCATACTTCTTGTTTAAAAAAAAAAAAAAGAAAACTAAACACCAAGGAAACCAATGGCCCAATTAAAAAATGGGCCCTGGAACCTAAAAGAAATTTTACCAGGGATGAAATTAAAATGTCTAACAAATATCTTAAAAACTGCTCCACTTCTTTAGCCATCAGGGAAATGCAAATCAAAACTTCCCTGAGATATCATCTCACACCGGTCAGGATGGCAAAAATCCACAACACAAACAACAACAAATGCTGGAGAGGATGTGGAGAGAGGGGAACTCTGCTACATTGCTGGTGGGAGTGCGGGCTCCTAAAGCCACTCTGGTGAGCCGTCTGGTGATTCTTAAAGAAATTAAAGATTGAAATGCCATATGACCCTGCTATCCCACTTTTGGGAATAACCTCCCATGCAGTAGAGGTTCACCTCGATAGCACAAGCACGACCATGTTCATAGCAGCACTGTTTACAATAGCAAAGTCATGGAATCAACCCAAATGTCCAACAGTTGACGAGTGGATAAGGAAACTGTGGTATATCTACACAATGGAGTACTACTCAGCTATCTAAAAGGATGAATTACTGGAATTTGCCGGGAAATGGATGTCATTAGAAACAATTATATTAAGTGAAGTATCCCAAATCCAGAAAATTAAGCGCCATATGTACTCCCTAATAAGTGGCTCCTAGTACCAAACCCACCCAGCCCACCTAGAGACACTCATAGGTAAATCTATGTATTACCTACAGTAATTGCAAGGATTATGAACAGGAGGGATGGGGTTGGAGGGCCACACCAGGAACAAGGAGAGACGTGACCATGTTAAAGTAGAGAAAATAGGCCTCCATCAAGGACTGCAAGAAAGTAATATGACACCTAGTTAAGTTCACAGACATTCGTTCCTGATCATTTACAACTAAGGGGGTATGAACTCACCAGAAGGGGAGGGCATATAGTCCGGCAGATTAAAAAGTAACCATTTTGCAAATGGGTGATTGACTCCTCCCATTGGCAAATGCCATATGACCCTGGGATTCCACTTTTGGGTATAAGTATTACATCTACCCTTGAATGTGCTCTTATGATAAGACTCCATTTTAACAGCTTTTTGTCTCTGGCCAGGGAGCGACATACAGTGCCCACCACGATGGAGTGAAGGGCATTACAGGAGCAACAAAACTGCAAAATAAAATCAACAAACCACTATCCAGAACTTCAGAGACTCTATATCAACCACCTAGAACTAGGCCAGCCTAATCTCTCCCCATCCTGAAGCTCAGGGACATTTGCGGAAGAGGGGGCAGTAAGAATGTAAGAGCAAAAGGATGGGAGGAGCAATGATTTGCAAGATACTCCACACAAGTTAGGGCCGAAGCAATCATAATTGGACATTGCATGCCCGGCGCAATGTCCAACACACTATTGACCTCACAAAGTCTAGCATCTGCTAAAGGCACCAAGATCCTTGGAGGCAAGGGATTGACAGCCACAGTAGTATTCCTATACTTAAGGGGAACACAGGAAAGGGTCCAGGGAAAGGCCACTGGGTCCTTGTGCGTTATTGGAGAGGAGGGCCCAGAGGAGAGTCAGGCATGCACAAGAAAGGACTCTGGGAATTGGGGCGGGAGGCACGGGAGGATGGGGAGGGAGGGGTGAGGGGAGGAGGAACAGGGGTTCAGGAGGAGGAGGAGGGAGGGAGGGAATTGGTGTACCTATTAAGTTTGTATGAGCTGAAATAATAATAAAAAAAGTATTATAAAAAAAACAAAAGATGTCAACTGGAAAATTTAGAATTCATGTCTTATGCACACTTATGAAGATTTGGTTAATTCAAGTCTCTGAATAGAAGGTTCTGCAAAGGAGGATAAAGGCCAAACCATAGTGAACAGTATCATGCCGCGTACAAATAAATGACGTTGAGAGTTGAATCAGTATTTGGCGAGTTGACTGGTTCATTTAGGTCCTTCGTTAGCATTAACCATTTCACAGATTATTAATCAGAAATTTCTTTTAAGTGCTGGTTGAGCCGCTTCTGCACCCAACATTACATTCACCAGATTGACTGGCAAGAACAGCAGAAATTGGGAGGAACTGAAATGAGCCAGATTTTCCTGAGCCATTTATTCCCTTGAGTGGGCATTTATTTACACTACTGTGGCCCAATATCCCATAACTATTAGGTAATACATTTGGAATGTATGAACTGGCACAAAAGTCCTACCAATGAAAGAATTCCATACAAAGCTAAGACTACTAATATAGCTACTAAGAGTAGAGACTACTCTGCTTTGGGGAAAACCATTTACCTGTCAGTGGTAAACACTGAGTCTCAGGTCCTCTATTTTAGTTCCTTCTGCCATATAATGGAAACAGTCCCTTATGCAGTATCACAAGCACATTTTCCCATCCTTCTTGACATAGACACACTATATTCACCCAGGAGGTGTTTGTTGGGAGGATGTTGGTACAACAGCATCCCAGCCTCACTCTGATTCTTATATTCCCCTCTCCCCTGAAGTTTGTGAGTCTTGGAAGAGGTCGTGCAGATATTCATCTATGACTATGGACTGGGCACCTGGGACACTATACGACAGCAACAGTAGTTTGTTTTCAGGACTTTTGGTGGTGGATATTGTATTTCTTCAGTACAACTCTCACTTCAACAAGTAGTATTCCTCCATGACCACATGAAGCTGTCAGCAATGGTAGTAGCAGTAGTATTGTATGGGCATAGACAAAGATGTTCAGAAGGTGTACCTATGAGGCTTCTGACTGTATGAGTCTTTTCTTGTATAGTAAGAGATGGTTTCAAGAAAAAACTTTAGCTCTATTCCCAATATTCAGACATTTATCAGCTCTACAAAGTTTTGGAAGTGATGATTTCCAAAAGAAAGTTTTCATCCACTACTCATATTCAAATATGTATGAATACAATGCATGAAGTATATGCAGTACAAAAGTACTATATTCCTCACTTTCATAATGGTTCTCTTTTGTATAAAACGTCCCACATTTATAGTTTTTTAAAAATAATTTTTTAACATTTTTTATTATTATTTACGCTCATACAAACTTAGTAGGTACACTGGTTCCCTCCCTCCCTCCTCCTCCCCCCGACACCCCTGCTCCCCCTCCACTCACCCCTTCCTCCCCATCCCCCAGTGCCTCCCCCCCCAATCCCTGGAGAATCTTTTAATGTGCTTGCCAGACTCTCCTCTGGGCCCTCCTCTCCAATGACTTACAAGGACCCAGTGGCATAAAAATACTTTAAAAAATATATAAAAAAAATTTTTTTGTGTGAGTGTATCAGAAGACACCATGTGCCCTTGTGGAAGATCAAGGGTTACTTTTGGAATTATCCTGAATTGCTTCTACATCCTTCTTGCTTTGGTCTGGGATCGCAGGCTCTAGCCACCAAGGCTGAAAGTATGGGGTGCCAGTGTTTCAGCCTGGTTTTTATGTGGGACCTGGGATCTGAACTAAGGAACTTTTGCTTGAGAGTCGGAGTCTTTTTTTTTTTTTTAATTCAATTGTGCGTGTTTGGGTGCATGTGTATGTATGTGTGTGTGTGAAGAACCATGGATGAAGTCAGGAAATACCATGGACTCCTCAACCTCCTCCTTGTTTACTCTGCCCCGGGATTCACAGGACCAGAAACACAGGCTGCCCTCGCTTCCGCCTGGCATCTACATGTGGGATATAGGAACCGAACTCAAGACCTTTCGCCTGCAAGGCAGAGGCTTAACCCCTGAGCCACCTCTCCAGCCCGAGAGTCAGAGTCTTAATGCCTGAGATATTTCTCCCAACCCTTATGAGGATTTTAAAGTGCATTCCTCACATTCACAGGGCTTCCCATTCCCTAAGGTCTCTGATGTATATGGGATGATTCCAAAATGATTCTAGGACATTACCTACACTCATAGAGGTTCTCACCTGCATGATGAATGACCACTGGTTTCAAGGAAAAAGATGTAGGTCTTTAAGTATTTTTTATTTATTTAGAGCATTTGTGTGTATGTCTGTATCAGAGGGCACTGTATGTCCTTTCAGATACCCAAAGGTGACTTCGAGAATCATGCTGGATTACTTCTACCTCCTTTTTCCTTTGCTTTGGGATTTCCCAGGCTCTGTGCTCCAGGGCAGGAAGTTTAAGCTGCAGACAGTTCTAGCTGGCATTTTTACATGGGACTTGGGATCTGAACTCAGGACCTTCTGCTTAGGAGGCAGAGTCTTAACCCCTGAACCATCATCTCTCCAGCCATGTACCACTTTCTGGGCAAACATTCTCTACATTTCTTATAATCAAACCGTGTCATCTGTATTATTTTTATTAGTAAGCATATTGATGTACATGAATTGCAGAATGGTTACCAAGGTATGACTTGGAATAGAAACTTTCCCATGTTTTTTACATTCATGAGATTTCTCACATGCATGAATTCTGGCATGGTGGGTAGGAGTGGCTTGCAATAGAGATTTCCCAGTTTTGGCATTCTTAGCATTCTCAACTGTATTCATTCTTGTAGTGTTCAGGAAAGAACAATTAGCAAAAGATTTCTCACAATCTTGATTTTCTTTTTTTAAATTTTTTTATTATTTATTCAATTGTGTATGTGTGCGTATGTATGTGCATGCACATGTGTGTCTGTGTGTGTGTAGAACCACGGACAAATTCGAGAACCATCATGGACCGCCTCCACCTCCTCCTTGTTTCCTTTGCCCCAGGATTCACAGGCTCTGCCTTACCAGGACCAGAAGCACAGGCCGCCCCTGCTTCCACCTGGCATCTATACGTGGGATCTGGGATCCGAATTCAGGACCTTCTGCCTGCAAGGCAGAGGCTTAACCCCTGAGCCACCTCTCCAACCCAATCTTGATTATCATAAGGCCTCTCATGTTCATATTTCTGAAGATTGACTTGACTTGGAAAAGAATGACCTCAAAACCATATGTATACAGGGTTTCTCACTAGTATGCACGATAAGGTGTGACATGGAATACAAACTTTTCCTGAATTATTTCCTTTAACTAGACTCCTCACAGGTTCTCTGATGTGCACTGAGTTGTGTCTTGGTGCAGAAAGCCCACTTTCCTTGCATTCGTAGGACTTCTCACAGTATAAGTTGTCTGATAATGCACTGAGTTGGGTCTTGTTAGAGAAAGCTTTCCCACAACTCCTAAATTCATATGGTTTCTCACATATATGGGTTCTTTGATGTCATATGAGTCATGACTTGATAGAGGATTTCCCACATACCTCACATTCATATGTCTTCTCATCTATATGACATCTCAGACATACAGTGAAACTAGTGAAATGGATGGATTGCCCACATTACTTACATTCAAATGGCTTTTCATCTATTTGAATTCTCTGGTGTAAACTGAGTGCTGACTTTGTGGACAAAAATTTCCGACATTCCTTACAGGCAAATGGCTTCTCATCATCATGAGTTCTATTATGTGTCCTAAAGTTTGATTTCTGAGTGAAAGATTTCCCAACTGCCCGAGAGTAATAATACCAATTAAATCAGTTCAGTCAAAAACACACAGAAACTGAAAGGTCTGAAGAGAAAATGCCCAAGTCAAAGTGCAGATCCATGAGAAACAAAATCCAGGGAGACAAATCTCCCGTCAAGAATTAACCCCATAATGATGGGTTCCAACCAGAACAAATTCACAGATAATAACCAAGAAAGCCAAACTCAAGATTACCATGATTAATACTATGAAAGAGGATATCCGGGAGGAGTTAAAGAACTGCATCTGGGTATCGGGCCCTGGGAATTTCCAGCTCTGATAAAACCTCCTGTTTTAATAAATTGCAACTGTGGTCTTAAGTGTTTGAGCATATCCCCAAACCTATAGCAAGACTATCTTTGTTAGGTAGTTTTGGAGCAGCCATGCTGGAAAATCTTTGAAGGTCACGGCTCACTGCTGGCATCATCTACAAGAAATAAAGAAATAAAGTCACCAGGAAAGGATATGGAGACCAGCTCTCTATTGCAGATAAACACCATAGAGAGATCTGCCACAAGGTCAGCTGCCCCAATATTAAGAGACTAATGAGATGTAGCGGACAATTGAGGAGGTCACTGAGTGCCTAAAGATGGGATCTGACGAACTATTCAAAGACTTCACCATCATATCAAAATTCACTCGGCCACCCAGACAGTGAAGAGCCCTTTCACAGATTTCTTGTGGCCTTTGCTTCCTAGTTCACTGTTGGCCCCACAATTGGGTGTCTGTTGCAAGTTCCAGCATTGTCTTTTCTCAGGAGAATCTGGCCAGCATATCCAGTGGCACTCATAGGCAGAGGACAAGAGAGAAGATGGGGGCTGAGCGAGCATTCCTCCACAATGAGCGACAAGAATTAAACCAACTTTTTTTTTTTTACATCATCAACAGATTTATTTTAAAGGAATGGATTTAAGGGGGAAAAATGGGGCACAGAAGTGTGGAATAGAAAATAAATACAAACATTAAGTTGTTTTACTAATTATTTTATAACCACAATAAACTAGTACAGAGGATGCCCTGTACAAAATTGAACCAACTTTTGAGTAAGGGCCAATCTGTCATATTCTTTCCAAATCTGGGAAATGGGGGTCACCAGAAGTTTCTCACTCTTGAGGATTTGGGGGAAGTGGGCCTAGTGTCTGGTAGATTGTGTCCGTGACTGTTTGAATCTGACTTCAGGGTCGCCCACTCTGGCTCTACTGTGATTGGCACATTTCTCCTCAGTGTCTAGGTGCCTCACATTTCTTCCCACAATGCATTTCCTTGAGTCCCTCGGGTCCCTGGTGTTTAGTACCCAGACAATCGTCTTCAGGTTTGGAGCCATTAAGGATGGGCTTCTTCCTCAAAGTAACCTTTGGCCCCTCCGATAAGCACAGAAAGGCAACATCACAATTGTCTTATAAGTCCTAAGAAACCACGTGAAATTAAGGGGCCATTCATCCTTTGATGATCAATTAGGGAACAGTTGCTTCCTCTTTGCCCTGGGCAGAGATGGGGCACACTCAGGCAGTTTCAGATCAGGGATCCTGGAAACCTCTTTGAAGGCCATCACTCATGGTTGGAATTATCCACAAGGAACACGTCCTACTATTACAGAGGAACTGTTTCTAATCATCCAGACACAGATCACCAAGTTCCCCCAACCCACTGTTCATGAAAAACTATGGAGATTGCAGATAAATCAGTTGCTCAAAAGCAACAGTTGGACGAGGAGTTAGGCCACAAAGTCTACTGGGCTGGGCCCCCATATGAGCAGACCAGTGAGACGATAACCAGTGGAAACAAAGTTCCAATCACCTTTACCGAAACTGGAGATAACCAATAAGCCCCTTTTCCAGGGCCTGCCTAACCCAATAAATACCCCTGACCTGCAAGCTATCTTGGGCTTTTTTGTCCCTCACAGACTGCATGTCTATGAGTTACTTTCAGCTTGATCACTCCTCACAGACTCCAAATCCATGAGTTGCACCCTTTCTCTCCTCTAACCAATTCTCTTGGTGATGTGACTCCACTGCTAGTCACCTGGCCACCAGGTCATGATCCAGAGTCTACATGGTTCAAAGAGAACTGATTTTTAACGCTTGATATTCAGCAGGACAAATAACTCAGTGGGTAAGACTCTTCCTTAAAAACAGGACTGGATTCCAGATGTCAAATCCCACATAAAATCACCAGACAGAGAGCTGGAGAAATGGGTCAAGGGTTAAGGCTGTCTCCCAGGGAAAAGGCCAGGTCCCACGTAAAAATGCCAGATAGAAATGGCGGCAGCCTATGGAATCCCAATGTAAAGAAAGAAGGAGGTAGATGCAATCCAGGATGACTCCTAAAGTCACCCTTAGTTCTCCACAGGGCCACATATGTACTCTCTCACACACACACTAGAAACACATGTGCTTTCTCTCTCTCTCTCTCTCTCTCTCTCACACACACACATATACATACACAATTGAATAAATAAAAAAATTTTAAATTAATTTATTTATTCAATGGTGCATGTGTGAGTGTGTGTGCATACGTGTGTGTGTATGTAGAACCACAGGCGAATTCGGGAATCACCATGGATCACCTCCACCTCCTGTTTACTCTGCCTGGGATTCATAGGCTCTGTCCAGAAACACAGGCCACCCCCGCTTCTGCCCGGCGTCTAAATGTGGGGTCTAGGATCCGAAATCAGGACCTTCCACCTGCAAGGCAGAGGCTTAACTCCTGAGCCACCTCTCCAGCCCCAAGAATAAAAAAAGATTTTTACAAACAACCACCTAGGCAGAAATAGCAGAACTTGCATTTCTAGCTCTGAAAGGCAGAAACTTAGAATTCTACAGCATATCAATAAGGAGACAGACAACAATCCCAGATGATTCCTACAGTCACCCTTGGGTTTCACAGAAACACACAGTATATGTGAGGCACACACTACATTATACTCACAGACATGAACACACCACAAATATAGGAAATATGTAGATTCTCTCATGAAGTGATTCATGCTTTGAAAGAGTATGACTTCAAACAGTCATTAATACACACAACAGAATATATTTCACATATTCTGTAAACTTGGGCACTTATTAACAACATTGTTCACATACATGAATTGTGCAATAGTTAATGAGGCATAACCTGGAATAGAAAAATTTCCATATTGTTCACATTAATAACATTCTTCATGTTCATAAACCCCAGCATCGTTAGTACAGAGTGGCTTGGATAGAAACTTCCCAGTTTTGCATTCTTAGCATTATTAACTGCATCAATAGTATTCAAAAACAACTATCAAAAGATTTCCCACAATCTTTACATTCATAAGGCTTCTCACATCTATGAGATTGACTTGTACTTGGCGAAGAATGATGTCACATTTCGGTCATAAGGTTTTTGTCACCTGCAAGAATTCTGAGACGCATAGTGAGGACTGATGTAGAGTAGAAAGCTTTCCTGAATTATTTAAATTAACAAGAATTTCATGGTTGTAAGTTCTCTGATGTGAACTGAGTTGTGTCTTGGTGCGGAATGCTTTACTCCATTCTTTGCATTCGTAGGGCTTCTCACCTGTATTGAGTTCTCTCATGTGTGCTGGCTTGATATTTGGTGTTGAAAGCTTTCCACATTCCTTGCATTCGTAGGGCTTCTCACCTATATGAGTTCTTTGATGTTCATTGAGATGGGTCCTAGTAGAGAAGGCTTTCCCACATTTCTTGCAGTCATATGGTTTCTGATCTGTATGGCTTCTTTGATGTTGTGTGAGCTGATACTTGGTAGTGTAAGAGTTCCCACACTCCTTACATTCATATGGCTTCTCACCTGTATGGATTCTCTGATGTCGTGTGAGTAGTGACTTATAATAGAAAGATTTCCCTACATTCCTCACATTGAAATAGTTTCTCATCTCTGTGATATCTCTGATGAATAATGAAGTTAGATCTGAAGTGGAAAGATTTCCCACATCCCTTACATTCATAGGGATTATCACCTGGATGAATTCTCAAGTGCAAAGTCAGTGTTGACTTAGTGGACAAAGATTTCCCCACATTCCTTTCATCCAAATGGCTTCTCTTTATGAGTTCTAATATGTGAACTCAGGCTTGATTTATAGGTGAAAGATTCCCACATTCCTTACATTCATAGTGGTTCTCACTTGTGTGGTTCTATGATGTGCGTTGAAATTTGACTTGTGTGAGAAAGACTTTCCACATTCCTTACCTTGATATGTGGCTTCTTCATCTGAATGAGTTTTCTGATGCACAAGAAGGTATGAATTGCTACGAAAAGATTTTCCATAATCCTTACATTCATAAGGCTCCTCTTTCCGTGTGAGTTCGCTGATACACAGTGAGCTGTTGGTTGGAACAGAAAGATTTATTTCACACTCCAAACACTTGAAGGGCTTTTCAACTCTATGAGTTCCCCAATGTGCCCTGAGGTGTGATGAACGGGAGAAAAGACTTCCCACATTCCTCACATACAAAGGGTTTCTCACCTGTATGGATTTCTCTGATGCACAGTGAACTGTGACATGGTACAGAAAGATTCCCGCATTCCTTACATTCATAAGGCTTCTCATCTCTATGAGTTCTCTGATGTACAGTGAGCTGTGACTTGACACAGAAAGATTTCCCACATTCTTTACATTCATAGGGCTTCTTACCTGTGTGAGTTCTCTGATATACAATGAGGTATGCCTTCTTTAGAAAAGATTTTCCACAATCCTTACATTCATAAGGCTTCTTGCCTGTATGAGTCTCTAATGTACACTGTGGTGTTTCTTGGTACAGAAAGACTGTCCACATTCTGCACATCCATGGGGCTTTTTGCCATGATGAGTTTTCTGATGTATGATGAGTACTGACTTCATAGAGAAGGATTTTCCACATTCTCATATACATAGGGCTTCTCACCTCTATGCGCTCTCTCGTGTATTGAATGTTTTGATTTTCTGGGGAACATTTTCATACATTGTTTACTTTCATCAGAATTCGCATGTGTATGAGATTTCTGGCATAATGAAAGAATCGACTTGTTCGAGTATACCTTTCTTGATCCAGAGAGTGTCTCCTGGGTGGGAAATGTTTCACACTTTCTGCCATATGATTTTCTGTCAGACAGGTTACTCTGTGCTTCAGAGTGATAGCATTTTGCTTTTTTGTAGATTCGTTCTTTGAACCTCCACTTCTGCCTGAAAAAGAAGAAATTTGTTAGGATTGTTATGCTCCTGGTACTTTTTCTAGGAATCAGTTTTGGATTTCATGCCAGACTGCTGATAATGTGGAGACGTGCTGAACCCTCTGTATGGGAATGTGGGGACGTGCCAGACCACTGTAATGTGAACTCTGCCTGAACCCTGTATGACGCCAGAAGCAGAAGCAGATGGCCCACACCTGCTACTGATTGACCTTTCAGTTACCCTAACCAAACTTATCGATTTGCAAATATATAGCTGCAATGACGCACTAAGTCTTTATCAAGATGAAGCCTGCATGCACACCTGCCCTGCTCCTCCTATAAAAGCCCTAGGAAAGTCAAGCTGGGGGGCCGCTCTGTTTTCCTGTACAAAGTGACCCCAGCGCGCATTGGTCAAATAAAACCTCTTGCTTTTGCATCGATCCCTGAGTCTCCTGGTTCTTTCAAGATACGGTCCCACAGCCCATCGGAACTCCAGTTCCAACAATAATTGCTACATATATTTTTGCGCGTGTATGTATATATATTGGTGGGTGGTCATGAATTTACAACGTTCTTTAGCATACAATGACTTTACTATTTTGTATTTTGCATTTAAAACAAAAGCACCTAGTTAGGTAAATGAAGGATGTAACTGAACTGAACTAGAATTGTTTTCAAGTGAAACTTGCTAATGTTAATAACATTCCATTTTGATGTTTGGCAATACTTAAAATGGTATTATGACATTGATTATAATCTGTATAAGAATGAATCGTGTCTCACTAATTATGATTTATCAGGCAACATGTACTGTATGTTTGCATGAATTACATCCTATCTATACTAAAGGAAAACTATATCATATATCAGTGACCCCTTCAGTTCTGAAAAAAAAAAAGAAGAAAGACTCTGATTTCTGTAGTCAATCAACAATTCTACCTAACCTCTAAGCAGTTTATGAGACTTCCTTTTCCTATAACCCTTGAAACACATTGTATTCCTTTTTCTGAACAAAGTTATCCTGCTTTGGATGGCATTGCATTCCAAAGTAACTTATATTCCGATTCTGTAGTGGGGTTTATTGAACCTTTCATGTTTCACTTGTAATTTGCATTTCATGATTTCTACACTGAATTGTTCCTCAAGCTTAAATACTTGTATTCTTTTATATTCTGAAATGTTGGTTACAGGATGAAAAACATTTGAAAACATTTTTCCTGATTCTAGGGTGGATCTTTTGCAATATATTGTGTCCTTCATGGACCAAAATTTCAGATTTGTCACAAATTTCAATCTTTGCTTCTGTTTAAGACAATCTCATACAGAAATCTGATACAAATTCCCTATTCCTGGGACAAATGAGTGTGCTGGTTAGAAACACGGGTGTGAATTGACCACTGAAGGCTGAGCACTGGAAGATTGGAATTAGTACTTTCAGCAAGTCCTGAGCAAGCCTGCACCTATTCAAGGCCTAGTGTGGGGTGGGGAGCACATCCATTCCTGAGCAGGTGGATGAGGTGGAAGGAGCTGTTTCAGTACTTTAGTTACTTATACATGTGGGCAAGCAGACATTATGACAAGGGAGGAATTTTGCCCCTCTCTCAGAAATCCATGTCAAATCCATAGGCTCCAGTTCTTGGTATTGAAAGTCCCCAGCCTTTCACTCAGGAATGAGGCCGCCAAGAGAGAGACCAAGACCATTCTCAATGCAAAAGCAAGAGGCTTTATTTGTGGCACTCCGGGCAGCTCCAGCAACTTCCCAGGCAGGAGAGGCTGAAACGGCCCTGAGCAGCAGAAGCTGAGGGTTTATATAGAGATTTAGGGTGACAGTTAAATTTTGGCCTGACCTCTAGCCATTGGTTAGTTTGGAGCTAAGGTGGAATTGGCTCATTGTGATTGGTTCAGACCACCTGCCTAACCACTGGCTGTCCATTCTTGGTTCCTGGACAGTTTGTGGTCACGGGGGTAGGGAGCATCTGCAACTAGCTCATGGCTATACTTAGTCTTAAGCGAGCTGTGGCTGTACTGCAGGCATGTACCAGCCTGCCTTGTGGAACCTTCCTCTAGGGTGGTGAGGGTACTTCAGTATAAACACCTATAAAATTGGATTAACAACTGTAACTGAGAAAGAGAGATGACTGAAGGGTTAGCCTCTGGCTAGCAAACAAAAGGCTCTGAGTTTATTTTATTTATTTTTTTTTTTTAATGTGGGACCTGGGATCCGAACTCAGAACAAGGCTCTGAGTTTAAATCCCAGGTGCCCATGTAAATATGCTGGGCAAAAATTGAACCAGCCTCTAATCCAAATCCTGGTGGCAGAGCCTGGGAACCCCAGAGCAAAATAATGAGGAGATAGTGCAATTCAGGATGTGTCCCAGAGTTACCTATGGGCCTCTACAAGGATACGCACTCAAAAGTGCCATCTTACACACACACAATACAGACCTTACATGTCAAAAAATAAACAAATTGAATATACAAAGAAGGAATAAATGGTTTTTTTTCCCACAAGCCTTTGGTCATGATTTTATTGGAAACATGTAGCTAAATTGCTACCCAATAGATTTGCATCCAGTCACATTTGTTGATTTATCCATTCTTACATTGTAGTCTCATGTTTAAATCTGTCCACAAATCCCCACTGGAGATGAAGATGACTGAGAAAAATCTCATCCTGATTTGAGTTAAGCACACACTGCTGTCCCCACAATGGGATTTTTATCCCCATCTGGAGACTGTCTTCAATGTCTCCTAATTAACAGAGAAAGTTATGCTTTTGTTTCAATTTGATTATAAGAAATCATTTACTCCTTATTTTGATGGAAACCCCTTGGTTTATTCAGTTTAGACATGTGATACAGTTTAATGTAAGGGACCAGGGTCACCAAAAAGTCAAAAGGAACTCATAAAATGCAAAGAGACCCGAGTCACCAAAAGGTCAAAAGGGGCTCATAAAACTGTTTAACATATGCCCCCCAGGGCCCAGTGTACCAGGACTTCCAGAAGGACCATAAAAACGTCCCAGGTCCAGATGACAGATATCACAGCTGCCAGAATGTCGGGACCATCAGACGCTCTATTATGCTATCTTTAACCCCCTGCCCCACTCCTCTTCCAGCTTGAGTATATAAGCTGTACCCTAACCCTAAATAAATGGGACCTTGACAACTCTTGCTTGGTCTCCCTCTTCTTTCTCACCCATCGTTCCCTGCAGGCTCGATCCTCCTCGGACCCACAAATAACTGGTCCTGCTGGACAGGACAGTGGCGCCCAAACGTGGGGCTCGAGGCACGGACCCCGAGTCGGACGAAGACCCAGCCCCGCAGATCAAAGGCTCGTAGAGATGATCGCCCTCGTCACGCACGAGGGAAAGTCATCTCCAGTACAACTCGTAGAGGAGACCCCCCTTACCACTCATAAGGGAAAGCTGTCTCCAGTGCAATTCGTAGAGGAGACCGCCCTTGCGGTTCACAAGGGAAAGCCATCTCCAGTGAACTCGTAGAGAGATCACCTTGCCGCTCACAAGGGAAAGTCATCTCGGTAAGTGATTAGTCTTCGTCTCATTATTTTCAGCGATGGGCCAAAATGTTCTAAAGAGGCTGTCTTTATTAAGGACATTAAGTCTCTCTCAGAGAAAGGGGAGTTAGAGTTAAAAGAAAAGATTTAGTAGGATTGTTTTCTTTCTTTCATTTCTGAAGCTTGTCCTTGGATTGTTTATTACAGGTCCGGAGATTCACCCCCGGACTTGGACTAAAGTAGGTCATGATTTAAATCCGCTCCTTTTGGAACAAGGGCCTGAGTGGTTCCATTCAAACTTTTAGTTACTGGAACTTAACCAATGATAATTCAGGAATTTAATGGCAGCGACAGCGGTGGCACCGGCTGTAGTGCACATGCACACAAACAAAACGTTTGGGGGCGAAGTGGTCCGCTCGTCCCAGCATGGAAAAAAGTTCCTTCCTTGTCCATCTGTAATAGTCGATATACCTCCTGCACCCGTGCATCCTTCCCTTTACCCTCCTCTTCCCTCCGTTCATGACTGCCCTCCTGAAGCCACTACACCTCCTCAATCTCCTAAGCTTGCATTCCCTGTCATCCCCCAGCCACCTAATAATTCCCTCTCCTCTTCTGAAGAATCAGAACTAGAAGAACAGGCTGCCCAATATCATACTCCTGACTGGCCGCCTGTGGTCACGGGTGTGGCTGCTACCTCAGCCTCTGCCCCTCCGCCTTACCGCGCCCATCCTTTCGGGTTCTCCTCTCTTTACTCTCCTATACTCCCCCCTCCCGTTCACGCCCAGTCTTTGCTTTACGCAAAACAACAACTCACTCAACAAATTAGCAATTTAAAACAGGTCCTCACACTTCAAAAAGAGTTCTCTGACATCTCCCTTCAACTATCCTCTTTACAAAAAACTGTGGGAGAAACTCTTTTTCCAAAGAACTCTAGGCAGCCCGCTAAAATAAGGTCTAAACAAAAGGCAAAGAAAAATTTACCCCTTATTTTCCCTGTTGTCACTCGTCAAAACGCCAATAGTATGCTGTCTCCCGAAGAGCCGGCCTCTACCGAGGAACCTGAAGGCTCACAAAACGAAAGTGAAGGCGAAGATAGCGGCGATGATGTTCAAGCCCCTGCCGCTCAGGGCCCACAGGCTCCCACCACTCAGGCCCCACATTTAACCTTCAAATGGATAAAATTTAAGACCCTTAAAGAGCTTAACTCTGCGGTCAAAAATTATGGCCACACTGCTCCTTTCACTATTTCCCTCCTTGAGGCGCTTCCCGGAGACGGATATCTCACTCCTAGCGAATGGTATCGAGTAGCCCAAGCAGTCCTCTCGCGCGGCCAATTCTTGTCTTGGAAGGCTGATTTCACCGACTGCTGTCATTCCACTGCCCTTAAAAATCAGTCTAAACCTAATGATCCTGCTGCTCGCTGGACCTTTGAAAAACTAACAGGACAGGGCAAATATGTCTCTGAGCAAAAACAAATAGCTTTCCCTACTGGCCTCCTCGCTCAAGTAGCTGAAGCTGCCCTGGGGGCTTGATGGTCTGCCCCCATAAAAGGCTCTGTCACTACCCCCCTTACAAAAATTATACAGGGGAGTAATGAGGCTTATAATGAGTTTGTGGCCAGGCTTACCGAGGCGGCAGAAAAAATTCTGGGACCTGGAGAAACTGATAACAAGATTATTAAACAATTGGCATACGAAAATGCTAATTCTGCCTGCCGCGCTGTCCTAAGAGGACAATTAAAGGGAAAGAGTCTTGATGATATGCTCCGCATATGTAATGATGTCGATCCCATAACCCATAAATTAACTCAGGGAATTAACTTAGCCATTGGAGCCGCTCTTCAATACAATTGCTTTAAATGTGGCCAGCCTGGTCATTTTGCAAAACAATGCCCCCAATTAACTAAATCCCAACCTGCGGCCAATACAGCCCCGGCTCCTTCCACTGTATGTCCACGTTGTAAACGTGGAAAACATTGGGCTAATCAATGCCGCTTTAAAACTGATCCCGAGGGAAACCCACTGCCCCCGCTTCAGGGAAATGGGGTGAGGCCCCAGCCCCGGGCCCCAAAACCCATTCAGTTTCAGCCAGCCATGGGGAACAGCCAGCACAAACCTCAGCTTCCCTCTTCAGGGCCTCTCCAGGAAGCGCAGGACTGGACTTGTGTGCTTCCACCTACACAATTTTAGATCCTCAGGATGGCACACGGGTCCTCTCCACCGGGATATTTGGGCCCCCTCCCAAAGATACCTTCTTCTTAATAATTGGAAGGGCCTCCTCCAGCTTACAGGGACTCAATATTTTTCCGTCTCTCGTGGACAATGATTATACGGGTGAGATAAAAGTCATAGCTACGGCTACACAAGGACCCTTGGCCATTTACCCTGGTCAAAGAATAGCTCAGGCTCTCCCTCTACCTCTTAACAGATCAAATCCTTACATCGCCATAGCTAGAGGGAATTCACACCCCGGTTCTTCAGATGCCTATTGGGTACAACAAATAACCACAGGTCGCCCCACCTTAAAGCTTAAACTAGATGGGCGCTGGTTCGAGGGAATTATTGACACCGGGGCGGATGCCACTGTCTTGAGCTCACATTCCTGGCCTTCCTCTTGGCCCCTCCACCCCACCATGACTCATCTCCAAGGAATCGGTCAGTCCAAACACACACTCCAAAGCTCTAAGTTACTTACTTGGGAGGATTCAGAAGGCAATACAGGCACAGTACAACCTTACATAGTTCAGGAACTCCCTGTTAATCTTTGGGGGAGGGATATCCTCTCTCAGATGCAATTAATAATGTGTAGCCCCAATGAGGTAATTACCCGACAGATGCTCTCACAAGGATATCTCCCTGGACAGGGCCTTGGAAAAAACGGCCAAGGCAACCCCTTACCCGTTCTCCCTTCTGTTAAAGCTGACACTTTGGGTTTAGGATATGAAAATTTTTCATAAGGGCCCTTGCTCCTCTGCACTCCGGGCAGATAAAATCACATGGAAATCAGATTTACTTGTCTGGATTGACCAATGGGCCCTCTCCTCCCATAAATTACAGGCGGCATTCACGTTGGTGCAGGAACAGTTAGCCACTGGACATATTAAGCCCTCCACCTCTCCATGGAACACCCCCATATTTGTCATCCAAAAAAGAACATCGGGGAAATGGCGGCTACTCCAAGATCTCCGAGCCATTAATAAAACAATGGTACCCATGGGTGCTCTACAACCTGGCCTCCCATCCCCAGTTGCTATACCTAAAGGTTTTCACAAAATAGTTATTGATCTAAAAGATTGTTTTTTTCTCCATTCCATTACACCCTGATGATTGTAAACGCTTTGCCTTTACCCTTCCCGTTACTAATTGTACCGGGCCCTCTCCTCACTTCCAATGGCAAGTCCTGCCCCAAGGATGGCAAACAGTCCCACCCTCTGCCAAAAATATGTTGCCCAGGCTATTGATCCTTTTAGATTGTCCCATCCCGACCACTGCATTATTCACTATATGGATGACATTCTGCTGGCAGGTCCTTCTGAGTCCACCCTGGCCGACCTCTCACAAAAATTAGTCAGGGCCCTTAAGGAGCTTGGCTTTCAAATCTCCCATCCTGAAGCTCGCTTTTTTTTTTTTTTTGAGTGAAGTGTGTACTTGTGTGTTTTTTGCATGTGGCAGGTTGTCCATGTGTGTGTGCATGTGTATAGGAGGACACTGGAGTGTATGTGCCTGTGGATTGTTCTGCTCACTATCGCTTTGCTCTGGGTTTTCCCAGCTCCTCCTGCCAGGACCAGATTATAGACTGACACTAATTCCATGTGGCATTTTTACATGGAATCTGGGATCCAAACTCAGGTCGTTTTCCTTGCGGAACAAAGGCTTTGACCTCCGAGCCATCAGCAGAGGCACAGGCAGTGCAGATCATACTATGAGATTCCTCACAGAAACTGTCTCCCTCTTTGTCTAGGGTGACTTTCCACTGGCTGACAAAGATTTGTGGAAGTACTTTCTTTGGAATGCTCTGTTTTGGGGTGGAGTCATGCTTTACTTCCTGTTCAAGAGCTCTGGGAGAGAAATCACATGGAAAGACTTTGTCCCTGACTACTATCTTTCTAAATGAGTGGTAAATTGGGATTGAAGGCTTTGCTCAGAAGGTGAAATTCAATATATTAGACCAAGAAGGTGATAAACACTAAGTCAGCCAGTAACTAAGTCACCTTTACATTGTATTTTTCTAATGCTTTAAAATACTGCATTCAGAAAACTTTTTTATTTTTACTGAAAACCCCAATTTTTCCATTGATCCTTTATTCCACTTCATTCAAGGAGCTGGTTTAAGAAGGGATGCTTCCAGTGCTGGTCAGAACAAGCATTACCCATGATCTGTATATGTTCTTCCATATGTTCTTGACATTTTCCTTGTGTGCCTTGGTTTCCTGTCCCTTGTGCTATTGTGGTGATCTCTCTACTCTTTGTCCTTGCTGCTTCTAGTCTCCTAGATCTGCGTAAGACAATAAAGTAAAAAGAGGTTGATTGTAAGTGAGTACCCCAGCAGCCTGTGCTGCTACTACTGGGAAAGATATTTGCATGTGTAGTTCAGCTTGTCTACGATGTCAATTTTTTTCAGGCCCTGTTTTTTTCTTAATCTGTTACTAACAAAAACTGTCAATGAAACTAAGTAGGACATCAGTTCTAAAGTCATCCCAATTCATTAGATTCTAAAATAAGGAAAGCGTCAATGTGGAATTGATGAACATGTTAGTAGGAATGAGGTTAGACATGTTGGGTAGACTTTGAGAAATATTCCTTCTCTCTACTTGGGTTTTCATCAGCAAAATGAATAAAATAATTAATTCTACAATAATAGTGAGTATCTAAGTCATTTCTGAAGGTCACATAAGACGGTGAGGTTAGTAATGAAGTCCACATCCAAGCACTGGGGAAGCTGGGTGAGGAATGATTTTTTAATTTTTTTTATTATTTATTCAATTGTGAGTGTATGTGTGTGTGCACATGTGTGTGTATGTGTGAGTGTGTGTGTAGAACCATGGATGAATTTGGGAACCACCATGGACCGCTTCCACCTCCTCCTTGTGTACTCCTCCCTGGGATTCACAGGCTCCGCCCTACCAGGACCAGAAACACAGGCTGCCCCTGCTTCTACCTGGCGTCTATACATGGGGTCTAGAATCCGAACTCAGGACCTTCTGCCTGCAAGGCAGCGGCTTAACCCCTGAGCCACCTCTGCGGCCCCAGGAATGATCATTTTGTGAAACTGAAATCCATGCCCATTAAAAGGAAATACTCATTCGCTCCCTTCCCAGTGTTCTTGGCAGTTAGGCTCTACTTTTAACTTTTTAAAATTTTATCATTTATTTAGTATGTGGAAGTGGGTACAGACACACACATGCCATGGCATGTATAGAAGAGTCAGTTCTTCTATCTTATCTCTATCACAAAGTAATCTTGTTGGCCTATGAGCTTGCATCCCTTCTCACTGTAGGATTGCTGGGATGACAGATGCAGGCCACCTCATCTGGCTTTTTGTGAATTCTGGAAATGGAACTCAGGCTGTCAGGCTTGCGCTGCCAGCACTTTAACCACTTAGGCATCTCCCCAGCCTGTCATTGCCCTTTTTGTTCTTTTAAATAAGAGTCTCATGTCATCCAGCTGTCCTTGAACTCAGCATGTATCTGACCCTAGTTGATACAAATCATAGGTAAGGTGGACCTGATCTAAATATCATTCCTTGAAGTCCACATGGTAGAAGTAAAGATCTGAATTCCAGAAGTTGTCCTCTGACCTTCACTCACGCTCCATGATATGCATGTCATGCCTTCTCTCTCCATAGCCCCAGAAAAACAAACAAAATATTACAAAACATAAAGTGTATAGGGTAATTTACAGAAGAATGAAAGTATGCAAGCCTTACATTTGACTAGGGATTAGCATTCAATATACATTGAGAACAAGCCAAAAGATAATGAAAACTCATAAGATGCAATGATAAAAAGCAAACAGCTTGATTCAAACTTGAATGGTCCTACAAAATATGGGGGCCAGGCATAAGAAGACTCCAGTCACCATTAGAGAAGGACAAATTAGAACTGTAGTAAATGCCTGCTGCCCCTGATTCTCTCTGTAGTTTCCTCGCACTGCAGTGTGATAAGTATTGTGACAAAATGAGTGAGCTTTGTCCTGTGTTTATTTCTAATACTCACATAATTTTAGGTCTTACATTTAAATCTTAGATTTAAGGTATTTTCATATAGTTATGTAGGATTCAGTTCTATTTTTTTGGATGTGGATACCTTTTTTCCCTAGCACCATTTGTTGAAAAGATAGTCTTTTTCCATTGATTGTTAAAAAAAAATCATTTGGGGCCTGTCTGCAATATTTATTTCTGATATGTTTGTTCTATTCCAATGTTTGTCTTAATGCTTGCACCATACCATTTTCAGTGTTGTAGTATTGTATTGTTTTAAACTTAAGAAACGCAAGTCTTCCACTTTATTTTTTTAAGACCTACTTTGGATAGTCCCTTGAGGCTATGAATTAAAAGATGCACTCTCTATTTTTGTATGAAAAGTTATGATATTCTCATGGATTATAACAGTTTTGGCTGTCATCTAAAGTCTTGTGAGGCGGGATCCTGGGCACATCTATGAGATATTTAGTTATGGCAGGTTTCTGAGCAAGCCTGTAGAAGATTGTATTAACTGTACAATTGTGGTGGGAAGACCCAGTCCACAGCACATAGGAACATTTCCTATCAAGTAGATAAGCTGGAGAGACATAGCATTTCAGTAAAAAGTAAAAGGATTTTTCCAGTCCATCTAATTGTGGCAAAGTAGGGATAAGTTCCAACATGTAGTTTTCTAAGTCAGAGTCTCACATGTATCCTTGTCCATCAACATCATATAAACTGAGTCCTAATCTTGTTTGATCAAACCAAACTTTGTGCATGGCATAGTTAAAGACCTGCATGATGGAATTCTACTATATGAATCTGTACGAAGGAGTTTGGCCAAGATTTTTGCAGTGAAAAATTGCTTGCACTTGGGTTCAGCTTTTTCACCAACCTTAAAGAATTTCATAATTTATCATTGCTTGTTCTCCAGTCACATCTAAGAGTTCTGAAGTTAGACTTCATCTTCAGCTGGCAACTTATATTGAAACCTGGGCATGGTCTTATAGAATTCATTTGTGTTTTTTTCTACCTCCTTTCCATTTTGAGTAATACATGGTAAATAGATTCATTTCTTCATCTTTTAATTCTTGTTTACTTTTTTTTACTTTGCATCCATGTGGAGCTTCACTAAACCTCTGGCAAAGCACTTCTTTCCAATTCATGGCTGACTTTCTATATTTCCTATTTTTTAGAGAAGTTTTTGTGTAGCCGCAAATTTGCTTATTATCACAGCTTTTATTGTGTTTTATAACTTTGTTTATGCTTTGTTTTCATTCATTTTTTAAAACATGTCCCAATATTTCTGTAATTCTTTCCTGTGATGTACTAAAAATGTTTTGTTTAATTTGTTTAATTAAAACGATTTGTATATTTTCCAGTTTTCCTTGGCTTGTTAAACCAATGACTTTATCCTGTTGTGATTGAAGGAGGAGATACTTTGCATGGTAGCTATCTTGTAAAAATCTATCGGGACTTAATCTGTGATCTGTTTCAGGAAATGCTACATATGTCTTTGAGAATATGCTTGCTGTTTGAGGAGTGTTCCACAGGTCTGTTAGCCTAGCTGTTTGTCCTACTTAAGTCCTCTTTCCCCTTACTTATCCTGTCCCTTCTCTTCATTATCATGAGTGTAGAATTATAGGACTGCCTTTTTCATTTTGTCCATTTTTAATCTCATTACGTCTCACTGCTGTGTTTTCAGTACATAAAACTGCTATATCTTTTTTCAGTATTAAACCTTTCTTAATTTACACTCTTTGTCTCGTAGCATTTTTTAGGTTTTTTTTTCATTTTTTTCTTTAGTGTTTCCTGCATGAATATAGTGAATTTTATCTCTTAATAGCCAATCCCATACCCCATTCTTTCCCCCTTTTACCCCTTCATCTTCCCTTCCATATTCCCTCTTCTTTTCCAGTCATCTCCCTTGTGTGGCCCACTGATTTTCAAGGATCAGTGGGTTTACCATTGAGGAAAGTGTCTTCCTTTTTCTTCACTATCAGCTTTAATCCTCATCCATCTCTCAGAGGGGTCTGGGACTTCTTGTGATCTTTTCCCTTCATGGTGAGATGTTGATAGGACAGTTCCCATGCCGTTCTTGTGAAAGTATCTTGTAGCATTTAAATGTCATTGTTCACTAATTATTTACTTATTTGAGAAGTCAGAGGTTGGTTTTCAGAAGTTAGTTTTCTCCTGTCACTTAGGCATAGGGGACTGAACTCAGGTCACTGACTTGGTACATAGACACCTTTACCCACTGAACCATCTCACCAGCCTTCTTGTAATATTTTGTACTTAAATATGTGTAAGTGCATTTGTCTACTCACTCCTACTCTCTTTTGGTTACAAGTTAATGGAACATGTCCTTCCATCCTTTCATTTTCAGTGGTTTTATTTCTTTGGATATGAAGAGTCTCATACTAAGAGCTAAATTACTACCAATTACTAAATTGAGATGATTTTTTTATCCATTCTCCCAGTCACTGCTTTTTTTCTCCAGATTTTTCTGTGGGAGTATTTCTGTGGATGAGCATGAGTGGACATGTGCTAGCGCATGGGAATGCGAGTGTGTACAGCGTCCAGAAGAGGGCACCAGATGTCCTCTGATCACTCTGTGCTCACTCTTCTGAGGCAAGAGTTTCTTCTTATGAATTTGTGATGTTTTATCCTCATAATACCCACTCCCTTCTCCCACTCCCTTTTCCCTTTAGCTTTTGCTAGGTTTTGTTCCCCTTGGAACTGGGGTTACTGAACACTGGCTTATAATATGGGTGCTGGGATCTGAACTCTGGTCCTCGCTATTTTAGAATAAGTGCTCTTAACAACTCCCCTCCCCATTGCCTTTTGCTTAGAAATTTTAATCGATTTTAATTCAAAGTAGTTAGTGAAAAGGATGGACCTCTATCTTATATAATATATGATAATGTAATAAAACTGTTGTAATGCCATAAATTTTGTAATACATCCTCTATTTCTGCATCTTATCCTTTTGGGTTGTTTGATGTATTTTGCATCATGTAGGTGTGCTTGACAAATTGTCTTTTATTCTTTCATTCTCAGCCTGTGGATTCTTTACCAGAAGGTGAGTTGCTTGGTGAGACAACAGAAAGTTGGACTAGTTTTAATCCAGTCAACTATAAATAAAGCAACTCTTGGTGTTACCATGTCCTGTGATTAAAGTTAATGGTAAATTACAACACCCAATGCAGGCAGGATGGTGGACTGCAACATCCAGACTGCCCAGAGCTTGGGCAGGTCATGCCCCAGGTCCCAGGTGAAGCCTCCCCATTACCATCACCTCTTCTGCCCCTTCTGCCCAACTGGGACAGGAAGCTCACTCACAGTCTGCCTTCCCAGGTAAGTTCCATCAGCCCCCAGGTCACCTGATACTCACACCTCCTCTCACCAGCCAGCCTGAGCAACACCCCGGCTGCCCCAGGCTTGTGTGGGCCACTAGGCCACACTGCAGGTCCCAGGTGAAGAGCTCTGACCTTGCTATCAGCCCCTCTGCTCCTTCTGCATATTTCAAAAACTTACTCTGTGAATTTGACAACACAAAAGAAATGGAAGAATTCCTAAGTAAGCACAACTTACCTAAATTGAATCAGAAAGTTTTGAATTATTTAAATAGTCTTATAACATAAGAAGAAATCGGTAAAGTAATCTCAAATTTTCCCACCAAAAAAGTCCTGTACCAGATGGATTCAGCACAGAGTTCTACCAGACTTTTAAAGAGCTAATAACACTTTAAACTGTTCCATCAAATAGCAAAAGAAGGAACACTACCAAACTCTTTCTATGAAGCTAATATTTTCTTAATCCCAAAACCTAATAAAGATACACTTAAAAAAGAAAACCGTACTCCAATCTTTTTGATGAACACAGATGCAAAGATTCTCAACCAAGTCTTAGCAAATCAGATTCAAAAAAATATCTAAAAGATCATTCATGGTGATCAAGTAGGCTATACCCAAGGCACACAAGTTTGGTTCAACAAATGCAAGTCAATAAATGTAATTCACCATATAAACCAGTCCAAAATCCAAGACCACATGATACTCTCGATAGATGCAGAAAAAGCTTTTGACAAGATCCAACAGTCCTTTATGATCAAAACCCTAGAGATGGTTGGAATGGAAAGAACCTTTATCAATATAATAAAAGCTGTGTACAACAAGCCAACAGCGAGGATTATACTCAATGGGGAAAAACTTGAAGCATTCCCCCTTCGATCAGGAACTAGACAAGACTGTCCACTCTCACCACTTCTATTCCATGTTATACTTGAAGTCTTAGCTGAGGCCATCAGAAAAGAAAGGGACATAAAAGGGATTCAAATTGGCAAGGAAGAAATCAAGTTATCTCTATTTGCAGATGATATGATCTTATGCCTGAGTTATCCCAAAAACTCCACCAGGAAGCTTCTGGAACAGGAGTACAGCAAGGTGGCAAGATACAAAATAAACGTACAAAAATCAGTGGCCTTCCTATACACCCAGAATGAAAGAAGGGGAAAAGCCCTGAGAGAAACAATCCCATTTACTATAGCCCCTAAAAAAATGAAATACCATGTCCCAACACACTATTGTCCCCACAAAGTCTAGCATTTGCTAAAAGCACCAAGATCCTTGGAGGCAAGGGTTGACAGCCAAAATAGTGTTCCTATGCTTAAGGGGAACACAGGAAAGGGTTCAGGGAGATGCCGCTGGGTCCTTGTATGTTATCGGAGAGGAGGACCCAGAGGACAGTCAGACATGCACATTAAAGGATTCTTCGGGGATTGGGGGAGGGGAGGCACTAGGGGGTGGCAAGGGGAGGTGAGGGGAGGGTGAGCAGAGGGGTGGGGAGAGGAGGAGGGAGGGAGGGAACCGGTGTATCTATTAAGTTTGTATGAGCGGAGATAATAAAAAATGTTAAAATCTCAAAAAAAAAAAAAAGAATTGCATACTACTTAAAATTCTCAAAAATAAAGCAGGTCCTTGACCAAAAAAAAAAAAAAATGAAATACCTTGGTATAAACCTAACCAAGGAAGTAAGAGACCTTTGCAATGAAAACTTTAAAATCCTAAAGAAAGAAATTACAGAAGACACAAAAAGGTGGAAAGACCTCCCATGTTCCTGGATTGGCAGAATCGATATCATAAAAATGACCATCCTACTAAAGGCAATATACAGATTCAATGCTATACCAATTAAAATCCCAAAGCAATTCTTTAAAGAAGTTGAGCAAACAATCTCAAAATTCATATGGAGGCACAAAGGACCCTGGATAGCAAAAACGATCCTGAGTAACAAAAACACTGTTGGAGGTATCACCATACCAAACCTTAGTCTATACTATCAGTCCTTAGTTATAAAAACATCCTGATACTGGCTCCAAAATAGACACACAGATCAATGGATAAGGCTTGAAGACCCAGATAGAAGCCCACACAATTACAGCCATTTGATCTTTGACAAAGGGGCCCAAAAACCCAATGGAAAAAGAATAGTATCTTCAACAAATGGTGCTGGCAAAACTGGATGTCCACATGCAGATTAAAACGTGACACGTATTTGTCACCATGTACAAGATTTAATTCCAAATGGATCAAGGACCTCAATATAAAGCCAAAAACTATAAAAACCTTAGTTGAAATGGTAGGGAACTCCCTCAAACTGATTGGACTAGATTAACAGTTCCTAATTGGAAATCCAATAGCATAGTCACTAAGACCAACACTCAACAGATGGGATCTGGTGAAATTAAAGAGCTTCTGTTCAGATAAAGAGATTTTAACTCAAGCACAAAGACAACCCACAGAATGGGAGAAAAATCTTCACTAACCACATATCTGATAGAGCTCTATTATCCAGAGTGCACAAAGAACTTAGAAAACTAAACACCAAGGAAATAAATGGCCCAATTAAAAAAATGGGCCTTGGAACTTAAAAGAAACTTTACCAGGGAAAAAATTGAAATGTCTATCAAATATCTTAAAAATGCTCCACATCCTTAGCCATCAGGGAAATGCAAATCAAAACTCCCTGAAATATCATCTCACCCCAGTCAGGATGGCAAAAATCCACAATACAAACAGCACCAAATGCTGGAGAGGATGTGGAGAGAAGGGAACTCTGCTACATTGCTGGTGGGAATGCAAACCTATACAACCACTCTGGCGAGCCCTCTGGGGATTCTTAAAAAAGTTAAAGATTGAAATTCCATATGACCTTTCTATTCCACTTTTGGGAATAATCCCCCATACAGCAAAATTTCACCTTGATAGCACCAGCATGACCATGAATATAGAAGCATTTTTTACAATGGCAAAGTCATGTAATCAACCCAAATGTCCAACACTTGACAAGTGGATAAAGAAAATGTGGTACATTTATACAATGGAGTACTACTCAGCCATCAAAAATGATGAATTAATGAAATTTGCTGGGAAATGAATGGAATTAGAAAAAATTATGTTGAGTGAAGTATCCCAGACACAGAAAATTAAGGGCCATATATACTTCCTAATAATTGGATCCTAATACCAAACCCACTTAGAGACACACTCAAAGATAAATCTGTGAAATACCTACAGTAATTGCAAAGGTTATAAGCAGGGAGGGAAGGGGAAGGAGGGCCCCACCAGAAACAAGGAGAGAGAGGATCATACTACAACAGAGAAAATAGGCCACCATCAAGGACTGAGACATCAAAGACTAAAACATCTGGTTAGGCTCACAGACTTTCCTTCCTGGTCACTTGCAACTGATAGGGTGTGATCTCACCAGAAAGGGAGGGCATACAGTCTGGCAGATAGAAGGTAACCCTTTTGCAAATGGGAGACTGACCCCCCCCACACACACCATCTACCTTTGAATCTGCTCTTATAATAAGATTCTATTTTAACAGCCTTTTATCTCTGGCTAGGGGGTGACATCCAATACCCATCAGGATGGAGCTAAGGGCGGTGCAGGAGCAGGAAAACTGAAAAAAAAAACAAACAAACCATAATTCAGAACATCAGAGACTCTGTATCAACCACCTGGAACCAGGCCAGCCTAATCTCTCCCCATCCTGAAGCTCAGGGAAATTTGCAGAAGAGGGGGAAGTGAGATTGTAAGAGTCTAGGGATGGGGAGGGGCAATGATATGCAAGATACTCCACGCAAGTTAGGGCCGAAGTAATCCTAACAGGACTTTACATGACCTGCGCAATGACCAACATATCATTGACCCCTCAAAGTCTAGCATGGATCACAGGCACTAGGATCCTTAGAGGCAAGGGATTAACAGGCACAATAATGTTCCTATACTAAAGAGGAACACAAAAAAGAGCTCTAGGTAATGCTACTGAGTCCTTACACCTCATCAGAGAGGAGGACCCAGAGGGAAGTTTGACATGCACACTAAAGGCTGCTCCAGGGATGGGGGGGACAATGGGAGAAAGGGAGGGAAGGGGGAAAGAAAGGGGAAAAGGGGGGAGCCAGCAAGGGGATCCAGGGAGGGTTGGAGGGAGGGAGGGGAATGGGGTACCTATCAAGTCTTTATGAGTGGAAAAAAAAAGTTGTCCATGGGCTGGTGAGGCAGCTCAGTGGGCAATGCTGTGGTTTGCAAACCTGGTGACCTGAATTTGATCTCCACATGTGTAAACAGAGAAAAGACTTCAAAAGGTTGTCCTGTGACTTCCAGCTGTGTTTGTCATAGCATGTGTATGGGTGTTTTCTTTCTCCCTCCCCCTTTCTCAGAAGTATTAAAAAACCTTGTATACAAATGTTCATAGCAGAATTATTAGTATTAAAAATGAGAACTTGAATACCCATCACTTATTGAATGGAAGTTAAATAGTGGTAAATTTATGTGATGGAGTAGGAGCATAGAACTATTCTATCTGATATTTGAATAAAAGTCACATGCTTTATATGAGCGGAAATAATAAAAAATGTATTAAAAACTTTAACTGGGCTATTACCTTTAACTGGGCTATTATAAACCACATGAAATTACTAATTCATTTGATGCACGTAATTATGTACCAAACACTTTGGTTTTATGACATTCATCAATAAATATATTTCACTAATAAAAAAAAAGTCACATGCTAAGTAAAAGAACCCAGAGAGAAAAGGTCACATCATTATTCCACACACATGAACTGTCCAGAATATGCACCTCCACATAGATGATTGGTAGCAGCGCTAAAGATGTTGGAGTGAACCTCAGTGTGACTGCCATGCTTCTTTTGCCCTGATGGACATGTCTTAAGGTGGGGATAGGCATGGTGGTTGTACAACCTTGTAAAGATGTTAAAAACCAATGAACTGGGGACAGTGAGACAGTTAGTGAGTAAGGCGTCTGCTTGCAAACCTGACAACCTAAGTTCTAACTTCTAAAAGTTGTCTTCTGACCTTCTCCTGTACTGTGCCATGGTATGCATGCACATATCTTCCACCTGCCCAGTCTAATATGTAAATAGATCAATTAAAAATGAGGAATGAAATGCACAATCTAAAGAATAACATTTATGAATTATGAATAAAAATGTCAAAATGAAAATATAAAACTGGTCCAACTTCAAATAAGCTCAATTCTACACTGTAAAAAAGGGAAAAGATGGGGGTCGATAGCAGTGACAGTGGGAGAGAATGTGGTGCTTGTACTGTGTCAGGACTGCCATCCACAGCCATGGAAACATTTGACTGATGGACTAACCTCTGGTAACAGATAAGACCAACATTTGTGAAGTTATTTTCCCCTAAAGCCATTAAAATAACATGTCATCCAATCTAAAGAAAAGAACAAATCACATCATACTCTGAAAACTTACTCAAGGCTATGTGTTGCCTAGCAGATGCAGTCCAAAGAAAAGTCAGACCCATTTGCCACAAAGAGAAACCAAAAAAGACTAGGAAGAAAGTCAAGAAAACAAATTGGTTACACTATGACATAATAACCACCACAACATAAAACCCACCTTACTTCTCAGTCCTGGGTTTCTGGGGCTGGATCTAGAACCTCTGGATGAGTATCAAACCCCCCTGTTGTTCAACTTTACATAAAATGGCACAATAATACATGCACCCTACAACATCTAGTATATCACCTTTAGATTGCTTATCATACCTAACACAACGCAAATGTTATTTAAAGGTTGATACACTGTATTATTTAGGGAACATGAGTATTGTCTCAGAGAAAAGTCTCTCTCTCTCAAATACATTTTAAAAAATACAGTCTTCATGTATTCAGCAGTATTTTTCCAAATAATATGAATCCATGGGTATTCACAGATAAGGAGAGCCAACTGGACAGAAACAGAGGTAGCAAAGACAGAACACAAATATCTCTTTATGTGGCAAGTCTGTGTGTAACATGTGTATGTTTTCATGCATATAGATGCAGGTATAATCATGGAGGTCAGAGAGTAACCTTAAGTGTTGGTTCCTGCCTTTCGATGTGTTTGAGACATGGTCTCTTTGTTATTTTCCCACTTCAGACACTAGGCTGGCCCTCCAGCTTGCAGGATCCTTCCATCTCCACCTCTCATTCCCCCAGAGGACCACAGGGATTACTGAAGCTAGTGTCCACATCTGACTTTCATGTGGGTCCTGAGGATTTAAACTCAGACCCTCACTCTCTTACGGAAAGCGCTTTTATCCACTGAGCCATTCCGCAGAGCCCTGATAAACTATAAATCTTTACAACTTAGTACACACAGAGATAGACACACAGTGATACCCCAAAATATCAGTTGACTTAAAATGACCTGTCAGCCTGGGAATGTGATAGGTGGCACAGTGTTTGTCTAGTGTGCAGAAAATCCTGGGTCCCATTCCCAGTACCACATAAACTGGATGTGGGTGCACACACCTCTAATCCTAGCACTGAGGAGGGTAAGTTCAAAGTTTTCCTGGGTTATACAGGAATGCCCAGGTGTCTTACCCAGTACTAGGGAGTACTTGTCACACCCCAAATCAGTACACAGACGACTGTGTCTCAGCACTGGCGACTCATGGGGCCAATAACACAACTAAGAAGGAAGGCCTTTTACATGAGACTCTGCCATAATAAGGTGAATGCCTGAATCTAATGTCCACCTTTGTAGCAGTACAGGGATTAGATGAGCAAGACAAGTTGGGAAAATGGATGTAATACAAGAAACTGAAAATGGCCAGGTATAGGGAAGTGTTCATTAGGAAAGATATAAAGAGAACCAAGGATGTTGATCCATAGGTAAAGCCCACAGGGGTTTCAGAGCAGCTGTTCATCATCAAGAGAGACACTGGTGCAGCACAGAGGCCACCCCTGCCCTGGGATTCTGATCAAAGAGAAGCAGGGTATGGAAAGACATTGGAAGAGACCTGAGAGCATCATTATTGTGACATCAGGAGGTGCCTTAGGATGGGGGATCTGAAGGTTAGTTTAGCTCTGCCACACAAGGGCTGAAGAGAAACCTCTCCATATCTGTCTGCCTTGAGACTAGACAACCAATTTCTGTGGCCCTATTGAGGGTCATTTCTAGGCAGAGTGGGAGTGAGGAAACCATGTCTCACTGGGTGTGACCTTCCTTAGCTCACAGTCCTGTAGTTGCATCTGTCATAGAAAACAGGCCATGTTGCCACCCTTCAGCTGTAGTCAGAGAGCTGAGAAGCAAGAGTGCTGGTAGTCATATAGGGCTTCCTCCCCATTGGCAACTGTAAACCCAGACTCCAGAAGATGAATGTACATATATATCTTAGTCTACTTAGAGCTGTGAGGTTTGTACATGGTGGGGCAGAAAAGCTTCAACCAATCAGAAGGTAAAAATAATAATGTCTGAGAGCTAAAACTGCAAGGTTTAGCAAGCCTTTGAAAGTGTAAGCTTCAAAAGTCACCCACAGTAAGATGGGCCTAGAGTATCATATATTAGCCTACAAAAATTGGAAGTAATTGCTTAGAATTAGGAATTTCTACCTTTCTCTGAGTCTAATAGTGTAGTAAACCTTTGAGTTCTTCCTGATTTTGAGTGATTTGCTCTTTCTTGTCATGATCTGGTTCCTGCAGCGTAAAGATTGGCCTGTCCTGCCATGTGATATTGTCATTCCCACAAGAAGACAACCTAGAATTTTTGCTTTATGTCTATGACTTTCACTTCATGACTTATGGACGAAGTTGGTCATATGTCTTGGAAGCATTGCCTCATCCCTGGAAACATGTAGGAGTAAGGAATTCCCTTTTTGCCGAGGAAGTGAAGAGAAGCAAAGGCCCTTTTCCTTCAGGACCTCCAGCATGCTATCTGGGATAGCTGTCTATCCTTATGGAGCTCTTGCTGGAAACTGAAGACAATCAAAGAACACCCCTGTCTGGTTTTCCAGCAGACTGTCATCAATGGCTGTAACTCCTAATACTTTGGCACTGAAGGGTCTGTCCTCCCTTTAGGACCCTTTCCTGCTGTGATTGCTATTGAAATGAAGGTCCTACATGGAGCTGAACACCTGTTCCTTGCCTGGAGCCCCCATCGTGGCTGTCCATGGCACTGGTGCTACAACACTCCTAATGAAGCTCTTTGGAAGGATCACTTGTCTCTGATCGCTTTCTCTGGACCTGAACTCTGCATCTAACAGGCAGCAGGCACTGGGATAATCAGTAAAACCCTACTGAGCAGAAGCTCCCTGTGTTCCTTCTAGGTGGATTGTGTGACACGGGGAACCATTGAAAGAAATGACTCCACCTAAGTCTAGCTCAGTGAACAAAAGCATGGGGGCTTTTGGGAGGGCCCCCCTACCTTGGAATGATCAGGGATACAAAGTCACACCGAAAACAGCCTATAACATGGAAAAGAGATTTATTATCAAGCAAGTAAGAGGACAAAATAGGCAAGCGGAATGCAGCATGTCTGTAAACAGATAAAAGCAGACAAAGAGAGGCAAAGAGAAAGAGAGAGAAGTAGAGGCAGAGAGCGAGACACAGAGAGGCAGAGTCTACTTCTGAGGTCTCTTGTTGGATGTGATCATGTGTTAGGATGAGGTGGGAGCAGGAGTGTGACTATAGGCCAACTGAGACAGGAAGGGGGCTCATCCCAGAGTCAGTGAAAGTCCTTGGGACTGTGGAATTGTCCTTGGGAGAACTGGAGCTGCTTTTTCTAGATAAACTGGGAACTGTGAAGGGTTCTTTGTCTGAACACGCTCATAGGAGAGAGGGAGGGGCAGCTTGAGTCATTTTGTGTTTAACATGCCTAACATCTAACAAAGAGAATTTATCACAGTTGCTGACAGAAGTATGCATGAGGGTCTGCCTCCAAGAGCAGGGGAAGTTCAAGGGCAGCTGCATCTCTGAAAAGTTCGCCATATCACAGGCAGCACCTCAGGAAAGCTGTGTCCTTGGAACCCTCTGCCTAATGTAGACAGTACAAGAGTGTTGTCCTCTCAATTTTACCACTTATGGAGCCTTAAGAAGGGACTCTGAGTTATGTAAGTTTCAGACGTTACTGAACTTGCTTTCATTCACTTCCTGAGTCTTGAAGCCACCAGCTGAAGGGGATCCTACACTTGGGGAAAGAGCTACACAACCTGTTGTTAGCTCTTTGTTTGTTTGATGTTTTCTTCAGGGTGACATAGGCTCATCCTGCATCCCAAAGAAGAGCCAAAGTGGTTAGGGAAAGTGTTCCAGACATTAGGAGACCCATGCCAGGGTTGCCTAAGTTAACAGCCTAGAATTGGGGCCATACCCAGATAGGAAGCTAGTTTTCCAACACTGAGGGAACACCAACTGGCCAGAGCACCCACCATAATAACAAAACAGCATCTGGTTGGCAGCTCATCAGACAAACTAGAGACTAGGGTGGCTATATGGTCTCTTTCCAGTATTCACAGGTGGTGGCAAGGGAATTCACCCTGACTGCCCAGGAAGAGACAGGTGCCTCCAGAGAGCAGAGGGTCAGGACCCATGTTATGCTACACAAGATCTTTCTGAGGGTCTTCAACATACAAGTGATCCAGACACCTTTAGAGCATGGCACATGATCCTGCTGTGTGCCATCCTGACCTACCTTTGGAGATCTGGGGAAGCCAGCTTTGGCCACTTCTTGGGACTACAGAAGCAGCCACACCAGAGCATTGCCCCCAGGGCAGAAGGGCTTTTAAGATCATACAGTTGAGTCCTTCAGGATCTGTAGGACGGCAGCAGTAGCTCTGAGCAGCAGCACCCTGGGGCCTCGTGCTGAACGTGGTCTCTGCCGATTCTGTGTCCTAATCTGATTGGGCCAGATGAGAAGGCCATTTTAGGTGTTGCCCCGTTTCTGACTTCCCATACCCTTCACCTGTTGCTGTGGGAGGGATCGTACCTGGGATCGCTGGGATCTCAGCATGGGATTCCAGTGAGGCAGTTCCAACCCAGCCACCTCCTTAATGGGACACATGCTCTTTCTATTGCATCCGATCATTGTGGCCAGCCTCCTTGTTAATGTGCACAACTCAGAAGTTTTCCATCATCAAGAACATATCTGCATAATCACAGGTATGGAGAGCATCCCATGAGTGGACCTCTAGGTGGCCCTCTCAACATTTGAGTAATCAGCTTACGTCTTATAACAAATATAATCACTCTAGTGAAACTGAGGCAACACAATCCCCAACAGCTTGCTTCAAATCACTGCTTGTTCATTGCAAAACTGGCAATTCACACAGCAAAATCTTTACAGGGTGTGTGTTGAATATGCCCAGGTGACTTAAACATCAAATCCAAACACAATCACTACCCAAATGTCTTATGGGTTTTATTTTCTAACTAAGTAAATATCAGTCTCCAAGATCCCTGAAGCAAAAGCTCCAAGTGTCTATCATCAGTACTATAAAAGAGGAAAGGCCCTTGAGGCCAAAGACAAATCAACAGCTATGGTTATGCCCAGCCATGATTGGTCCATTTCTTGCACCTCAAAAGAAGCCATTGTGAGGGCACAACTAATAGCATGCATAAAAGGGAGTGGGATAGGCTGGAGTTTTGTCCCTATATATCAGGCAACTGATTTGGTGCCCTAAGGGACTTTTAGCTCCACAGCTATTTGGTTTGTAAGATTTGTGGTTTGTCTGGGACCTTTAAGTAGAGTAGAAGGATGCCATTACGAACCAGCATCAAGGCAAGTTGTCCTCAAGAGGAGGTCCTCAGCAGACAGCATATGATCTTGCAAACCATCGGTCATGGTGCTAAAACTTCAAAACATACTCCTAGACACACAAAGCAATGTGAAGTTGTGCGATTTCGGCCTAGGAGAAAAATACATGCCAAGGAAGAAGTTGCATAGGTATTGTTGAACAGTTCAGTGCCCCTGAACTGATCCTACCTCAAGGTTACCAAGCAGAGAAGGTAGATGTTTGGGGACTTGGTACAATACTGTTCACAATGGTTACAGGACAACTACCTTTCAATGGGTCAAACCTTCATGAGCTTAAGAAGAAGATTCTTACTGGGTCCTATGAGATACATGAAGACCTGTAGGGACACTGGAAAACCTCATACATCAAATACTAATGACAGACCCAGACAGGAGGCTAACCATCAGTGACATAAATAACCATCCATGGGTTGAACAGTGTAACCATTGTGCTAAACTTAAATGTGAGCCAGACCCAGGACCCAACATCTTAACTGTAATGTCCAAGTTAGGCTATAATGCAAACTATATTCTTTGGTCACTACGACAAAATAAATATAATGAAGAGATGGGGTTGTACCTACTCTTAGAGAGCATGGTTCACCAGGGGCTTGGGCTTCAATAGACTACTGCAGAAAAGCCTGTATTCCCTGGACATACACCGTTCCCTTCCTTGGCTAAGCCATCAACAGCCACACTACCTTTCAGGTGTCGAGCAAGCCATCCTGCCTTTTGTCTTCCTGTCACAGGGACTACAAAACAGCACCTGACCAAGGAAGGCTCAGCTATTGGGCAGAAGGTATGAAAAATTACCTCTCTGCTTTATGTCCCTGTGTGCTGCCCACAACAGGGGTCTACCAGTATCAGTCATATCTCACAATATGGTACCCCAGCTGCCCCTTCCAGACAAAGCATGACACCATCAACAGAGCCACCTGTAGTGAAAGAATACCTGGAAGCAGAAGCAGCCTCCCCTCCTAAGAGGAAGCAGTGCTGGAAGAGGCTGAAGAGAATTGGCAAATGTCTTCTGGAATTTTGCTGCTGCTGCCTGTCAATTAGACACAATTCAAACCAAGGAAACACATGGCCATGATCTCTCAACAAAGTGGCACCCATGAAGGAGGCAGAAAACAGAGCTCAATCAGAAAGCAAGCAAGAGGGAATGTGAAGTCCTTCAATGGAGAGAACATAGCTATATATCTATGGGGTAGGGTGTGATGTTCATATACACTTATACACTGTCTTGGTTAAATTCAGGACTTCCTGATGTACAACGTACCAAGGCTTAGTAGGAACAGACACTGTAAGGCAGGTGAGAAGAGACTAGGTGGAATGGGAGTGGAGATGTTGGTCACAGGGGAACTAAGGTCCAAACAGGGTACTGATAATCAAAGCATCAGGGGTTCTTCTCAATGTCTCTTCACAGTTCCAGGGCATGAGCAGAGCATGCCAAGCTCCACAGATCCTGACAGCCATGGGCAGGGCTTGGCAACACATCCAGGCTGCTGTGGGCCCCACATACCAGCTCCAATGGTGTCCAAGCAGCACAGAAGAGCGATACCCAGCAGTTCTATGGGACTCTACCCAAGGGAATCAAGTCCTCAGTGCATGGGCACCTCACTGGCCTATGGCACATCAGGGCCCAAGAGCTGAAAGAATGCTTACTTCAGTCTGGACACCAGAAGCCCCCTAGCCCAACAAGGAGTATGGTCAGATGGTGTCTCCTGAGACCCTCACCCCCTGCTTTTTTCAGGACATTCATCTAATTTTCCTACCCTTTTAATCTAAGGGACATCTCCTTCTTCTGGAACCCACAGTAGCCTGATTTGGAACACAGGGCAAGCCTAGTAGGGAAGAGACTCTATCCAGCATTTCCACTGAAACTAAATCCAGCAGGTGTGCTAGCTGCTCTGCCAGGCAGCTCTTTAATATCCCACAAGAGGGGATGACTGAGAACAGCTACTCAGTAGGCCAGGAGCTGTGTACAAGGAATGCAGAATCAGCATTCTCACAGTGTAGTCTAGGGGGCTAGAACTCACAGGAATGCTCCAGATACAACATCCAAATACTGATGGGAGAACAATCGCAAGCTGACACAGAAAGCTCTGCTGATAGGACTCATTGTTTTCTCCAGTGTCTGATGGAGTCACAGGCTCTGGATGGCAGGTGCTCCTATCCACATTGGGATTGTAGAGTCTTTTTTTTAAACATTTTTTATTATTATTTCCATTCATACAAACTTAGTAGATACACCAGTTCCCTCCCTCCCTCCTCCTCCCCCCACCCCCCTGCTCCCCCTCCCCTGACCCTCCCCTCACCCCTCTCTCCCCATCTCCCAGTGCCTCCCCCTCCAATCCCCGGAGCATCCTTTATTGTGCCTGCCAGTCTCTCTTCTGGGCTCTCCTCTCCGATGACATACAAAGACCCAGTGGCATTCCACTGAATCCCTTCCTGTGTTCCCCTTAAGCATAAGAACACTACCGTGGCTGTCAATCCCTTGCCTCCAAGGATCTTGGTGCCTTTAGCAAATGTTAGACTTTGTGAGGTCAATAGTGTGTTGGACATTGCGCAGGGCATGCAAAGTCCAATTGTGATTGCTTCGGCCCTAACTTGTGTGGAGTATCTTGCAAGTCATTGCTCCTCCCATCCTTTTGCTCTTACACTCTTACCGCCCCTTCTTCTGCAAATGTCCCTGAGCTTCAGGATGGGGAGAGATTAGTCTGGCCTAGTTCTAGGTGGTTGATATAGAGTCTCTGAAGTTCTGGATAGTGGTTTGTTGATTTTCTTTTGCAGTTTTGTTGCTCCTGCAATGCCCTTCACTCCATCGTGATGGGCACTGTATGTCACCCCCTGGCCAGAGACAGAAAGCTGTTAAACTGGAGTCTTATTATAAGAGCACATTCAAGGATACATGTAATACTTATACCCAAAAGTGGAATCGCAGGGTCATATGACATTTGGCAATGGGAGGGGTCAATCACCCATTTGCAAAATGGTTACTTTTTGATCTGCCGGACTATATGTCCTCCCCTTCTGGTGAGTTCATACCCCCTTAGTTGTAAATGATCAGGAACGAATTGTGAACTTAACTAGGTGTCATATTACTTTCTTGCAGTCCTTGATGGAGGCCTATTTTCTCTACTGTAACATGGTCACTTCTCTCCTTGTTTCTGGTGTGGCCCTCCAACCCCATCCCTCCTGTTATAATCCTTGCAATTACTGTATTACATGTTTACTTTGAGTGTCTCAATGTGGGCTGGGTTTGGTACTAGAAGCCACCTATTAGGGAGTACATACGGTGCTTAATTTTCTGAGTCTGGGATACTTCACTTAATATAATTGTTTCTAATGACATCCATTTCCTGGCAAATTCCAGTAATTCATCATTTTTGATGGCTGAGTAGTACTCCATTGTATAGATGTACCACAGTTTCCTTATCCACTTGTCAACTGTTGGACATTTGGTTGATTCCATGTTTTGCTATTGTAAAAGTGCTGCTATGAACATGGTCGTGCTTGTGCTCTGCTGTATGGGGGGTTATCAAAAGTGGAATTGCAGGGTCATATGGCATTTCAATCTTTAATTCTTTAAGAATCTCCAGACGGCCTCACCAGAGTGGCTGTATGAGCCTGCATTCCCACCAGCAATGTAGGAGAGTTCCACTTTCTCCACATCCTCTCCAGCATTTGTTGTTGTTGTATTGTGGATTTTTGCCATCCTGAGCGGGGTGAGATGATATCTCAGGGAAGTTTTGATTTGCATTTCCCTGATGGCTAAAGAAGTGGAGCATTTTTTAAGATATTTGTTAGACATTTTAATTTCATCCCAGGTAAAATTTCTTTAAGGTTCCAGGGCCCATTTTTTAATTGGGCCATTGGTTTCCTTGATGTTTAGTTTTCTAAGTTCTTTGTGCACTCTGGATAATAGAGCTCTATCAGATATGTGGTTAGTGAAGATTTTCTCCCATTCTGTGGGTTGCCTTTGAGCTCGTGTGACAATCTCTTTATCTGAACAAAAGTTCTTTAATTTCACAAGATCCCAACTGTTGAGAGTTGGTAGCAGTGACTGTGCCATTGGATGTCTGTTTAGGAAATGTTGGCCTAGCCCAATCAGCTCGAGGGAGTTCCCTATTCTTTCAACTATGGTTTTTATAGTCTCTGGCCTTATATCAAGGTCCTTGATCCATTTGGAATTAAGTCTTGTACATGGTGACAAATATGGTCCAGCTTTAATCTTCTGCATGTGGATGTCCTCTTTTGCCAGCACCATTTGTTGAAGATGCTGTTCTTTTTCCATTGGATTCTTTGGGCCCCTTTGTCAAAGACCAAATGGCTGTATTTTTGTGAGCTTATATCTGGGTCTTCAATCCTTATCCATTGATCTGTTTGTCTATTTTGGAGCCAGTACCAGGCTGTTTTTGTAACTATGGATTTGTAATATAGACTATGGTTCGGTATGGTAATACCTCCAGCAGTGTTTTTGTTACTCAGGATTGTCTTTGCTATCCTGGGTCTTTTGTGCCTCCATATGAATTTTGAGATTGCTTGGTCAACTTCTTTAAAGAATTGCTTTGGGGTTTTAATTGGTATAGCATTGAATTTTTGTATTGCCTTTGGTAGGATGGTCATTTTTACGATGTTGATTTTGCCAATCCAGGAACATGGGAGGTCTTTCCACCTTCTGGTGTCTTCTGCAATTTCTTTCTTTAGGGTTTTAATGTTTTCATTGTAAAGGTCTTTTACCTCCTTGGTTAGGTTTATACCAAGGTATTTCTTTTTTTTAAGGGCTATAGTAAATGGGATTGTTTCTCTCAGGGCTTTTTCACTTCTTTCATTCTAGGCATATAGGAAGACCACTGATTTTTGTACATTTATTTTGTAACCCTCCACCCTGCTGAACTTCTCAATTAGTTCCAGGAGCTTCCTGGTGGAGTTTTTGGGATCACTCAGGTATAAGATCATGTCATCTGCAAATAGGGATAGCTTGACTTCTTCCTTGCCGATTTGAATCCCTCTTATGTCCTTTTCTTGTCTTATGGCTTCAGCTAAGACTTCAAGTACAATATTGAATAGAAGTGGTGAGAGTGGACAGACTTGTCTAGTTCCTGATCGAAGTGGGAATGCTTCCAATTATTCCCAATTGAGCATAATACTTGCTGTGGGCTTGTTGTATACAGCTTTTATTATATTCATAAAGGTTCCTTCCATTCCTACTGTCTCTAGCGTTTTGATCATAAAAGGCTGTTGGATCTTGTGAAAAGCTTTTTCTGCATTTATCGAGAGTATCATGTGGTCTTGGACTTTGCATTGGTTTACATGATGAATTACATTTACTGATTTGCGTATGTTGATCCAACCTTGTGTGCCGGGGATGAAGCCTACTTGGTTCCTGTGAATAATCTTTTTAATATGTTTTTGAATCCAATTTGCTAAAACTTTGTTGAGAATCTTTGCGTCTGTGTTCATCAGAGAGATCGGCCTATAGTTTTCTTTTATAAGTGAGTCTTTATTATGTTTTGGGATCAAAACGATATTGGCTTCATAGAAGGAATTTGGTAGTGTTCCTTCCTTTGTTCCTTCCTTTGCTATTTTATGGAACAGTTTAAGGAGTATTGGTATTATTAACTCCTTAAATGTCTGGTAGAACTCTGTGCTGAATTCATCTGGTCCAGGACAGTTTTTGGTGGGAAGATTCGAGATTACTTCCTCATTTCCTTATATGTTATAGGACTATTTAAATAATTCACAACTTCCTGATTCAATTTAGGTAAGTTGTGTTTACTTAGAAATTCATCCGTCTCTTTTGTGTTGTCAAACTTCACAGAGTATAAGTTTTTGAAATATGATGTTATAATTCTCTGGATTTCTTGGGTATCAGTAGTGATAGCTCCATGTTCATTTCTAATTTTGTTAATTTGGTTTTTCTCTCTCTTGCTTTTGGTTAATTTAGCTAGGGGTTTATCAATCTTATTGATTTTTTCAAAGAACCAGCTTTTTGACTGGTTGATTTTTTCTATCGTTTTCTTAATCTCGATTTCAGATATTTCTCCCCTTATTTTGCTAATTTCCTCTCTTCTACTACTTTTGGGATCAGATTGCTCTAGTTTCTCTAAAGCTTTAAGCTGCATTGTTAGGTTGTTTATTTCTGATGTTTCCATTTTTTGATGTAGGCATTAAGAGCTATGAACTTACCTATTAGGACGGCTTTCATTGTGTCCCAAAGATTTTGGTAAGTTGTATTTTCATTATCATTCACTTCAGGAAATCTTGAATTTCCTTTTTAATTTCTTCCTGAATCCAGTTCTCATTCAGCATCATATTGTTACGTTTCCAGGAGTTAGTGTATTTTCTCTTGTTTGATGTGTTGTGGATGTCCAGCTTTAGGCCGTGGTGGTCTGATAGGGCACAGGTTAGAATTTCAACTTTTTTGTATATGTGTAGATTTGTTTTGTGGTCCAATATGTGATCTATTTTGGAGAAAGTTCCGTGTGCTGCTGAGAAAAACGTGTATTCTTTGGTACGTGGGTGAAAAGTTCGATAGAGATCTGTAAGGTCCATTTCTTTCAGGGTTTGATTAAGTTCCAAAGTGTCTCTGTTAAGCTTTTGACCTGTTGATCTATCCCATGTTGAAAGGGCGGTGTTGAAGTCCCCAAGAATTATTGTTTGGGGGTTGATTTCTTGCTTTAGACACTGTAGGGCTTTCTTAATGAATGTGGAGGGGCCTGTATTGAGTGCATATATGTTCAGTATTGTGAAGTCTTCCTGGTGAATTGTACCTGTGACTAAAATGTAGTATCCATCTGTGTCTCTTATAATTTTCTTTGGTTTGAAGTCCACTTTGTCTGATAGCACAATGACTACCCCTGCCTGTTTTCTGCTTCCCTTTGCTTATAGAATTGTTGACCAGCCTTTTAATTTAGACCGTGCCTATCTTTTGTGGTGAGATGGGTTTCCTGCAGGCAGCAGACCGATGGATTGTGATTTTTAATCCAAGTTTGTAATCTGTGTCTCTTGATAGGTGAATTAATTCCATTAACATTTAGTGTTATAATGGAGAAACTATTTTTGATTGCAGACATTTATTATGTTTAGTATTTTTATGAGTATATTGCTTCACTTTTAATGGTGTTATACTTGCCTTCTGTTCTCCTGGATATGCCTGTGTTTTTCTTCACGCTTGAGTATCATTTCTAGCATTTTTTGAAGGCCTGGTTTGGTGGACAAATTGTCCTTGTGCTGGAAGATTTTTCTTTCTCCCTGGATCATGACTGATAGTTTTGCAGGGTAAATCAGCTTGGGTTGACATTTTTGCTCATTCAATACTTGAAGTATGTCTCTCCAAGCTCTTCTTGCTTTTACTGTTTCGACTGAGAAGTCATTTGTTATTTTAATAGGTTTACCTTTAAAAGTGACTTTTTTTTTCTCCCTTGAAGCTCTCAGCACCAGTTCTTTATCTTGAATGTGGAGTGTTTTAACTATTATTTGCAGTGGCGAGCTTCTGTTTTGGTCATATCTGTTTGGGGTGCGGAATGCCTCTTGTATATGGATGGGCCTCTTTTTTTTTAGATGAGGAAAGTTTTCCTTGATGATCATTTGAAAAATTTCCTCAGGGGTGGTATTTTGAGATTCTTGCTCTGGTATTCCATGAATACGCATGTTAGACTTCTTCAGGGTGTCCCATATCTCTTGGATATTTCTCTCAAGTATCTTTTTGGCTTTAACAACCTCTTCCATTGAGCTGGTTAGTACTCCCACTTTATCTTCAAGGTCTGAAATTCTATTTTCTGCTTCATTAGTTCTGTTGATAAGACTCTCTGTGGTGTTCTGGGTTAAAGATAACTTGTCTTTTAGCCCAGTTTTAAACTCTGCTTGAGTCTGTTTTAACTGCTCTATGCCAGTTTTTGTTTCTTGCACTGTTTTTCTCAACTCCTACAAATGTCTGTTGTGTTCCTCCTCAAAGCGATTGATTCGATTATGTAATTCCTCCCTGATTTCCTCTTTCATAGTATTGAACATGGTAATAATCATATTTTGAAAGTCGTTATCCTGGATCAGGCTTTCTTGGCCTTTTTCCATGGGTTTGTTCTGGTTGGAGTCTAACATTATGGGATTAATTTCTTCAGTGGGAAATTTGTTTACTTGAGTGTTGCTTCTCATGGATTTGCACTTTGACTTTGGTATTGTCGTTTTGACCCTTAAGATCTTTCAATTTCACTAAACTGAATTATTTGGCCTAGGGTTCTTGTGGGCGTGCGCGGGCGGGTGCGGGCGGGCGGGGCTTACCTAGGTTATGGGGTGAGGCCCGGCCGGACCGCGAGTGTCCCGGCCAGTGGAGCGGGGTGGGGAATGGGAGGATGGGGGTGTCGGCGTGGATCTATTTGACCCGAGGGGAGCTGGGGCGGGTCCGGGCACAGGGGGAGGTCCTCCTTGTCCCTCGGCCCTGCGCGAGGCTCCCGCTGGATGGTGGGGTAGGAGCTGGGTCCCTTTGGGCTGCCCTGGGGTTCTGGTGGGCGGGCGCGGGCGGAGCTTACCTAGATCGCGGGTTGTGGCCCGGCTGGACTGCGCGTGCCCATCCCGACCGCCAGAGGGGGGGGTCTCAGATTTTCTGAATTATGGTTTTTTGATTTTTTTTTCAATTTTGCTACTCCTGCACTGCCCTTGGCTCCATCCTGATACAGTACTTGATGGTGGACTCCTCTTGCAGTACTTAATGGTGGCCTAATTTCTTTGCTGTAGCATGATCCCCTTTTTCTTGTTTCTTGTGGTGCCCTCCTTCCCCTTCCCTCCTGTCTATAATCTTTACAATTACTGTAGGTATTACAGAGATTCATCTTTGAGTATATCACTAAGTGGATTTGGTACTAGGATCCACCTATTAGGGAGTACATACAGCGCTTAATTTTATGTGTCTGGGATACTTTGCTCAGTATAATTTTTTCTAATTCCATCCATTTCCCGGCAAATTTCATTAATTCATCATTTTTGATGGCTGAGTAGTATTCTGTTGTATAAATGTACTACATTTTCCTTATCCACTTGTCAACTGTTGGGCATTTGGGTTGATCCATGACTTTGCTATTGTAAACAGTGCTTCTATGAACATGGTTGTGCTTGTGCTATCAAGGTAAATTTTTGCTGTGTGGGGGATTATTCCCAAAAGTGGAATAGCACTGTCATATGGCATTTCAATCTTTAACTTTTTAAAGAATTTCCAGACAGCTTGCCAGAGTGGCTGTATGAGCCTGCACTCCCACCAGCAATGTAGGAGAGTTCCCTTCTCTCCACATCCTCTCCAGCATTTGTTGTTTGTATTGTGGATTTTTGCCATCCTGAGCGGGGTGAGATGATATCTCAGGGAGGTTTTGATTTGCATTTCCCTGATAGCTAAGGATGTGGAGCATTTTTTAAGATATTTATTAGACATTTCAATTTCATCCCTGGTAAAGTTTCTTTTGAGTTCAAAGCCCATTTATTAATTTCGCCATTTGTTTCCTTGGTGTTTAGTTTTCTAAGTTCTTTGTGCACTCTGGATAATAGAGCTCTATCAGATATGTGGTTAGTGAAGACTTTCTCACATTCTTTGGGTTGCTTTTGTGCTCCAGTTACAATCTCTTTATCTGAACAGAAGCTCTTTAATTTCACAAGATCCCATCTGTTGAGTGTTGGTTGTAGTGACTGTGCTTTTGGATGTCTGTTTAGGACCTGTTGGCCTAGCCCAATCAGCTCGAGGGAATTCTCTACCCTTTCAACTCTGGTTTTTCTAGTCTCTGGCCTTATATTGAGGTCCTTGATACATTTGGAATTAATTCTTGTACATGGTGACAAGTACGGGTCCAGTTTTAATCTTCTGCATTTGGAGATCCAGTTTTGTCAGCACTATTTGTTGAAGATGCTGTTCTTTTTCCATTGGATTTTTTTGGCCCCTTCATCAAAGATCAAATGGCTACAATTGCACTGGGCTTATATCTGGGTCTTCAACCCTTATCCATTGATCTGTGTGTCTGTTTTGGAGCCAGTACCAGGCTGTTTTTATAATTATGGATTTGTAGTATAGACTAAGGTTTGGTATGGTTATACCTCCAGCAATGTTTTTGTTATTCAGGATTTTTTTTTGCTATCCTGGGTCTTTTGTGCCTCCATATGAATTGTGAGAATGTTTGGTCAACTTCTTTAAAGAATTGCTTTGGGATTTTGATTGGTATAGCATTGAATCTGTATATTGCCTTTGGTAGGATGGTCATTTTTGTGATGTTGATTCTGCCAATCCACGAACATGGAAGGTCTTTCCACCTTCTGGTGTCTTCTGTAATTTCTTTCTTTAGGGTTTTAAAGTTTTCATTGTAAAGGTCTCTTACTTCTTTGGTTAGGTTTATATCTAGGTATTTCATTTTTTTAAGGGCTATAGTAAATGGGATTGTTTCTCTCAGGGCTTTTTCCCTTCTTTCATTCTGGGAATATAGGAAGGTCAATGATTTTTGTATGTTTATTTTGTATCCTCCCACCCTGCTGAACTTCTATATTAGTTCAAGGAGTTTCCTGGTGCAGTTTTTAGGATCACTCAGGTATAAGATCATGTCATCTGCAAATAAAGATAACTTGACCTCCTGTTGGTACAAAATTGCCAGTCTCCCTTGTGTCCTGGAAGCCTTTGCTGCGGTCAAAGTCGGGAAATGTGATTGAACTGCTGGGTAAGATGTACAGTGAAACCTTGAAAATGTTCATAGATCTCTGACCCTGTGGTGTCTATGATAATTGTCCTATAGTACGTCCTTCTGCATATCTGAGATATGACCATGAGCTACCACTAAATCTCCTCAGATCTTCCAGCTCCCTATTTTATTCTGATCCTCTGCATCTTACTTATAAATGCCTACCCCATCCATATCACCCCAAGATAAATGGTGGGGCCAGAGCAAGACTTCAGAACTAGTGTGTGATTAGGGACACCTGATATGACCTCAAGTCCACTGAATGGTAAATTCATTCCACTGAGTCTGAAGACCCCAGTTCTGTGTGGGGCAATAGCTGGGCCCTCAGAATATAGTAGAGGTAGTCACCACAAAATTGTTTCATCTTCAACTTGTTTCCTTAGTTTCTCAGTTTCCTCATAGTACACAACATGCTGGGCTGTTCTGAAGACAAGGGACACATGTGGCAGCTGTGCCACACCAAGCAGAGAGGTTTTTTGTGTTTAGAGCTGAGTCATTGTGAGAGGTTAATACACATCTTCCAAACAGTAATAAAGTCCAGCATCCTCAGCCTGTATGCTGCTGTTTCTGAGTGTGAAATCTGCCACTGAACCTATCGGCGACCCCAGGGCTTTGTTGGAAACAAAATAGATCAGAAGCTGCAGAGACTGGCTTGGCCCTGCAGGAACCACTGAAAATAGGTCTTTGTACTGCTGTGTAGAAGGCTCTGGCTTGACTTGAGGAGATGGAGGCTGCTTCCCCAGGAGTCATGAGCAGCGGATCCTGGAATTACAAGAAACACGTTCAAAATTACCTGCAGACATGACACATTTTCTATAGCTTTCCTTCTATTGTTTCTTTCCCTCTTATCATTACTCAAGCTTTTAGCTTTTATTCTGAGAATATTTTGTATTAAAAATTGTGGGAACCAGCTCCCACTCACGCATCCATTCACTCACTCACACACACACACAGCTGCTGGCTGTGATGAAAGCAGGTTCCAGCCATCCCCACCTCAGCCTCTACCCCCAGAGACTCAGCATGGGACAGGAAGATTGTCAGAAGCAGATCTCTCTTTACTGGGGGAGAAAAGGAACTTTTATACACAAAGGTCACCAAGGCGTGAAACAGGTATCCAATTGTGTCACAAGGTCAAGACATCCTACAGGTGCTAATGGTCAAGTTCAATGTCACTCAGCACAGGGGGCAGGTAGATACCTGAAAGTCAATTAGGGCTCTCTGTGAAGTGATCAGGTTACGCACAAGACCCTTTCCTTCAGCGCCATCTTTAGTCCCATGTGCTCGGCCATGCCCTGGGGCAAATCCTGGGCGGGCCCAACAAAAATCTCATGGATCTTTCCAGAATATGAAGAAACCTCTTAGCAGTTGCTTACTCCCTACTCTTCCATCTTAGGAGAATTTGAGCAGAAGCCAGGTCTTGTCCCATCTGGATCCTATCCACCTTCACAGGTCTAACTGTCATGTGTCAATCCTAGGGGACAAGACCTGCTGCCTCCAGGGACCAGAACAACCACAGTCAGTAGCGTGGTCCTGAAGCTCAGCCCCCTCCTCAGTCTTCCTCATCTCCTCCTGTCCTTACCAGGGATCCAGAGTATTGACAGACCCAAGAGCTGAACACAGAACTTCACTCTGCAAAGCTGAGCCAAGAAACTGTGTTAAGCAGAGACAAGTTTGCAGCTCCACATTTATCTCAGATGTTGACAGGATCATCCTCTCTGGAGAGCAGCGTGCAAATTCCCTGTCAGACGTAGCAGCATGAATTCCCAAGTGACCAGAAGACACACATTTATATGTGAGTGACCTGAAACATCTTTTTTCTGTGCAAAAGTCAAAGATAAAGTCCCTGTGCCTGAAGCAGTGGGTGAATGGATCCTCTGTGGACATCTGGAACTGTCAGTGGCACCCAATCTTAACATAGCATGACCTGCACCTTAACATAGCATCAGACATTCCCATATGGAGTTGTACCCGCTGGTCAGTTTTTAGTAATGGAATGGAAACCCTGTATAGCTGCCTTCCATCTGGTCAAGTAAAAGACATAGCAACCACTCCTGGTGGTTCTGATCCTTAGGGGTCTTATCCAATAGCAACTCAGGTATGAACTGGTTGAATAGAACTGACATCTGTTATCTTCAGGTTAATGCATTGGGATATAAGTGACAAATACTACAAAGAATGTTTCTCTAGAACCTGACTGAACTCGGTAAGAGTAGCAGAGACTAAAGTGTTTGACCTCAGGGAAAACGTTAGTCTCCCAGAGGAGAGTCATGATCATTTCCTATAGTGAGAGTACTAGGGCCTGGGGAAAATTTCCACATAACAACCTTTAAAATCAAGTACATAGTCTTCCATACCTCCTCACTGTCTATACACATTGGCATACTGATTTTTAAACAGAAAGGATGACTAGAAATTGGATTATAGGCCATTCATTCTCCTTTCTGCTAAGGAATTTGTCTGTAGTTTGCACATCCCTGAGACATTAGTGAGAATGAAATCAAATTTCTCTGAAGGCTGCATTGTACTCATGTTGCGGTAACTGGAGCTTCAAGAGAGAACCAGGAGCAAAATCAGAGCAGAATGATGTGGAAAGCGCATAGCTTTTCCAGAAGTGGAGGTGTTCAGAGTGAAGAGAAAGTAGGAACCAGGTGGAACTTTGGGATCTATCATGCTCCCATCTGCAAAGTCTGGACCTTTTGCTTTCTGGCAAGTGCTTTAACTTCTGAGTCATCTCTCCAGCTCCATCTCCCTTCTGTCTTTCCCAGTTTGCTGTCCGGGTTGGTCCTCTCAGCCAGGCATTTTGATGTCAGCACCAGGCAGGGCAGCATGTGTAGCTTGGGGAAGTTGCATTCATGCATGCAGCCCATACAGACCATCCCTGAGTGGCATGCTCCCCAGGTGGAGGTATTTTAAGTGATGGTTGATCAGAGACTTGAATACAGCCCTTCCTGGATACATTCCAAGGCTGTCTGTCCTTCCTTGTAATTCAGAGCAGCTGGAACACCAGAGGCCGTAAGAGCTCATGTCCACATTGTATTCTATTTCTCAGGATGTGGACATTAAAATACTCTAAGCACAGTTTGTTGAATTCTAGGCCCATGCAAATCAGCAGGACATAGGAAAGGAAACTCCAGAGCAAAGCAATGAGGAGACAGAACAATCCAAAAGGATGATACCTAGTATCACCTTGGACCTCTACAGGCGCACACACTCAAGTGCTCTCTTGTACATACTCACACACACACACACACACACACACACACGAAAAATAAAATGAAAACAAGGTCATATTGCCTATGGAACTTCTCTGAGTTTCAGATTATAAACATGCCACTTGTTCCTGAGGGAAATAAGGTCTGGAAGTCTTCAGGAACTTGATGGATCACACAAGTGCACAGTGGAAACACAGCATGTTCTGGGCTCAGAAGCTGGGTGCTCACTTGGTGCTCCCGAGCCGCTCGACTGGAAGAGTTTCTTCTTTTTTTATTATTTTTATTTATTTATTTTTTTAAATATTTTTTAAATTATTATTATTTATTCAACTGTGTGCATGTGTGTGCGTGTGTGTGTGTGTGTGTCTATGTATGTGTAGAACCACGGACGAATTTGCGAACCACCATGGACGCCTCCACCTCCTTCTGTCCCGGGATTCACAGGCTCCACCCTACCAGGACCAGAAGCGCAGGCCGCCCCCACTTCCGCCTGGCGTCTATACGTGGGATCTGGGATCCGAACTCAGGACCTTCCGGCTGCAAGGCGGAGGCTTAACCTCTGAGCCACTTTCCAGCCCTTTTTTTTTTATTGTTTTAAACATTTTTATTATCTCTGCTCATACAAATTTAATAGGTACACCGGTTCCCTCCCTCCCTCCTCCTCCCCCTGACCCCTCTGCTCACCCTCCCCTCACCCCTCCTTCCCCACCCCCCAGTGCCTCCCCTCCCCCAATCCCTGGGGAATCCTTTAATGTGCATGCCAAACTCTCCTCTGGGCCCTCCTCTCCAATGACATACAAGGACCTAGCGGCATTTCCCTGAACCTTTTCCTTTGTTCCCCTTAAGCATAGGAACACTATTTTGGCTGTCAATCCCTTGCCTCCAAGGATCTTGGTGCTTTTAGCAAATGCTAGACTTTGTGGGGTCAATAGGGGGGGCATGGAAAGTCCAATTATGATTGCTTCGGCCTTAACTTGTGTGGAGTATCTTGCATATCATTGCTCCTCCCATCCTTGTGCTCTTACACTCTGGAAGAGTTTCTTCTATTGCACCAATCTTTGAACCTTAGACTCTGACATTTCCAATTCAAATGCCAGGAACAGCCTCGCCTCTTTCCTTGGTGCATTCACTTGTCTGGAGGCAACGCAGCAAGTGCTCACACTCCAGGCCTGGGAAAGAAGCAGTGGGTGCCGCTGGGAATCAGTGGAGTCTGGACATGGGAGTGAAGCATTTGTGCGAGTGCACAGGAGATTTTTGCTTTGCAGACAAAGCAGGGATTGAAGAAGTGCCAGAGAAGTGTAGCTTTGGGGCTCAGTCTAATGAATAAGAAGTAGCGACTTATATACTTTATTGAATTATGGCTTGCCTAGTTTGTGCTGCAGAAATAGAAAAGGAGGAAAGAGATATTCTGAATCTTCTCTAAAACTTCTAGGGGTTCAGGACTGACCGCATCCCTCTAATATATGACCTCAGAATGCATGAATGAGAAGGAGCCGCTGGGGTAACTCACACTCACACTTCAGCTTCCCCAGGTGGTTTATGCTGTGACTTGTGTCACTATGGGAGGGACCCTGTAACCCTGTTGACAGTAGTAAGTGGCAGGGTCTTCAGCCTCCAGACTGCTGATGGTGAGAGTGAAATCTGTCCCAGGCCTACTGCCACTGGACCTCGATAGGACCCCAGAGTGCTTATTCGTTGCTCTGTAGATCAAGAGTATAGGGGCTTTTCCTGGTTTCTGTTGGTACCAATTTAAGTTACCACCAATATCCTTACATGGCCGGCAAGAGATTGTGACTCTGTCCCCAGAGATGTGGACAATGAAGATGGATACTGGGTCACCTGGATGTCACATCTGGCATCTGATAGTAGAGATACACGAGACATGAAATCTTTGTTTCTAAAAGCGCATGACAGGACTTGCCTACAGGACAAGACACTGACCAGGCCAGGCCGGTGCATCTTCCTTACTTGGCAGCCAGAGCAGCAGCAGCCCCGGGAATGAGTGTCAGCACATCTTGTGATTCTGTCTCCCTCTGCTGGTCACCTGAGGAGATGTGCAGACAGCGCTCCACAGGCTCCTGTACTGAGCATTTGGCCTCAGCCCATGGCACTGTGCAAGGTGCAGGGGAAACACTAAGGGGTGTGACCTCATGTGAGTTCTGCTGTTCAAGTGGGGTGACCTTGAAGTGAACAGGCAGTTTCATCCCTGTTCTTCTTGTCTGCTCAGCTGCTTTGAGATGAGCAGTTTCTTGACCATTTAATCCTTTTATTAATTAGTATCCACCTCCAGGCCTACAAGTGACAAGCTGTGACATGAAACAACTGTTTGTTTAAATTCACTGCCATAGACTTTTGTTTTAGTAATGGAAAGCTGACTGACACACTCAAAAACACCTTTCTTTTCCACAGTATTTGCAATACAAGGATAGAAATGATGTCACAATGATAACTCTATTACTGTCTCAGGAATCTCTGGATAGACTATTTGATTAAAGTTGGGTGAGGAAAATAGCCCAGTGTGTGTTCTGAAGTACTCTGCTTGATCTGTTTCCTCTCCAGCAACCTCCATTTATATCATCTCAGATAAGAGGACTTTCCTGTGGAGGATTATGCAAAACAGATTCTGTTAGACCCTAAAATACCTGGACACTGAACAGAAAGCTGCTTCCTTTCCTTATCATCAGCAGCAGTAGCATATATGCCAGAACCATATCTGGAGTACTTTACAGGGGAAAAATACCATCACATAGCCAAGAGTGATCCATATGCCTGAATCTGACTAACAACATAAAATTAAGAGAATCAATGAATTCCATTGTTAATGAAAGCATTACGGACTGAGAGGCTAGAGATATGGCTCAAGTATTAAGCCAAATGGAATCTGATCCCACATCATACACAATGTAATGGCAATTGTCTGCATTTCTGATCCTGGAAGTTCGAGCCTGGGAAACCACAGAGTAAATGCATAGAGAGTCTGGGAAACCACAGATCAAATGAACCACAGACCAGGAATAATGCAGGATGATTTCTGATGTCATTCTTGCGCATCAATAGGCACACATAGTGCCCTGGTCCACATGCATCTATACATGACCCTGTACACATTCATCCCCCCCCTACACACGCACATCACAAGATTGGCTTCAGTCCATGTGTTGAGTCTGCGATGCTGATGTGTGATCTTTCTCTGGAATTCCTGGTTCCTGCAGCCTCTGAGAAGATGTCGTCTGCATCTGCTGTTAACTAATGCCCAGCATCAGGAGTATTTTCATTTCCCAGGTATACTGATTGGTTCTAACCACACAGTTAAGTCTGCTGGTCACAGCTCCACATTACCAGTGTAGAGTTGGCAAACCTTTGGACAGTGAATGAGAGACTTCTTGGCTTCCCCTGTCAACTCTTAAGCTCACTATGGAACCCCATGCTGTAGGGAACACAAGGGATATGGGGCATGTGTTTCCTTATCATTAGGAGAGTCTCCAACCTGTTTTCCCTGCTGGCAGGCTGGAGGCCAAGGTGGATCTCAGAACACTGTCAGGTCAGGATGGATCCAGGATCACCATCTGCAGCTACAGCTTTTCCTATTTTCCATTTTCTGCATTTCGCTGAATCAATAGCCAGGAGATCCTGGAGATCCCTGATCATATTCGATTGGATTTCAGGTTCTTTTTGTTGATTTCTAATTCAAGTCTTATCTCTAGAGCACTGTGATTAGCGCAAACAACATAGTAGAAAATGAACTGGAGGTTGTAGGAAGGACATCACAGTAAGCCCAGGTGAAGGCCAGATACAGGAGGCTGCTCTCCTCATGAATATCCATCAGGAGTATTTTCATTTACCAGGTATACTGGTTGGTTATATCTGAATTTCCTAGTGTCTCTCCCTCCTTCTTCAATGCATGTGACATCCACAGACCAAAATTCTGGTTACCCCTGAGACACCATCCATGTAATTTTTCTAAGAAACATATCTATAATAAGGCTAAAAATCTCCAAGTTTGATTTGCTTATAGAATTTTGCCCATAAGATCATGTTTTCAACTTTTGTTCCTAATCAGTGATGTTATCTATGGAAATGAGGGGAACTTTAACAAGTGGGACCACTGTATTAAAAGGAGGTCCCCAGGGCTCGTTACTGCTTCTACACATTTTCCTGTTTTTTTAACCTCTTCTCTCTCCCTCTCTCTCTTTCTCTCTATTTCTTACCATGTGGTAAACTGCTTTTTCTCCACCAGCACTCTAACATTCATATTCAATCAATGCTTCACTGCAGAAAAAGAGAGACAGAGGCTACAGACTGAAACCTCTGTAAACATGAGCTGAAAATCGTATTTCCCTATTTTTCAGTAGTTTATTTCAGAGATTCTTCAATTTGGGGAGGAAACAGACTAATATCAAGAGTAAAACCTCAAGTTCACATAGCTAAAAGAAAAATCATATACATGCAACATACATGTTAACCTAAGAAACAAGCTGGCATTCACAATCAAAATAATAAACTGTCCATGAGCTCATTGGAAGAGGATACATGAGGAAAAATATGCTAATTTCAACAGCAATGTATTATACCATTTAATACATTGATTTAGATGTATGTCATTATAAAGTGCATGAATCCTGGTTGAAGCTAGTGAAATCTGGTTGAGATGTCCCTGCATAATCCTTTGAAACTTCTTATGACATATAATTTTTTCAAAGCATTAAATAAGAAAATTTCATCATAGTTTTAAAAATCCTTATAACTGTGAACTATTTTTCTTTCAAAAGTTCAATATTATTTAAAGTTTAACTTTGCTTTCTGGTGGAATTTTAAATATCTTGAGTAATTCACATTCCCCAAAACAAATACTTTTGATCCTGTATTCCTACAAGCAGAAGGGGACATGAAACAATACAAAGTTGTCAAAATTAACAAATTCGTTCAATTCTTCAAGACTCACTGAATCTGAGAAATACATAAAGCAGGGACAACACTTCCCTCCAGGAGGAGCTGGGGCAGCCCAGGCTAAGGTTGCTGCTTCCCTTGATGTTTTGTGCTGAGCTGTCAATCACTGGGGAGGATGGTGGTAACACTGCTGACAGTAACAAGCTGCAGCAACTTCCAGCTTCAGCTGCTATGGTGAGGATGAATCTGTCTTGAACCACTGTCGCTGCACCTAGAAGGATCCAGAGATGACTGTGAAGTGTGTGTGATGAGAAGCTTTGCAGCCTGTTTTCTTCTTTCTTTTTAGGAGCTAGTGTAAGCTTGTGCTACTGTCCTGGATGCATCAGATGTGGATGGAGACTGATTCTGCTGGAGTCACTGACAGGATGACTGGAGATGGGACAAAACCATGTCACCTCTGGATGCTGAAGAAACAGATGGAATATCAATACTGAAAAAGAAAATATTTTTAAGTTTCTAAATTTCAGATTTAAAAATCTATGCAGATTTCATGTGATGCAGAGATGCCAGTAAAAGAAGAAAATCAGAAATTTAAACAACATCCCCGCTTTTCCTTTTTCCAAATAGTCTCATCTGAGACCCAGAAGCGAAGTCCAAGAAGCAGAGATGGGAACATCATCTTCCTGCTTTCTCACTTCTGTGGAAGGCAGAGAAAGACCTTCTGATAATATTCTGAGACACAAGAAGGACTTTTTGACTGAAGAAGACTTATCCAAATGATGGGATTTCTTAGTGTTTTAAGTAATGAGCCTGTCTAGACAGCAGGTTGCCAGGTCCTTTCTGTAGACATGTTATGTCTCCCTCTACTGGCCAGCAGAGGAGATGCTGAGATAATCCTTAGAGGTCTGTGCAGGATTCTCCTGAGACTGGTGAACAGTGCTCACAATCTGGTGCAGTTATTAGGTACAGCTGCTAGTGTTAAAACACAGTGACACCTCACATCCTTGTGTTCTCAAGTTCTGAAAACTTCCAAGTCCTGGAAATCCAAAGGTTATTAAATAAATTTAATGCACAAAGGCTTTGCCCAAGGCTTATTATATTTAAATAAACAAAACTCAGGAAGAACTCTCTGAAAATGAGAGAAAAGCGTTAACTCACATGTAAGGTAGTGTTCTTATTCTATTAAGAGAGCGCTCAGAAAAATTAAAAAGTGATGAAGAAAATAAATTATTCAAGATTTTGTCTAAATAAAGTTAAAAAAAAATTACCCTGACAATCACAAACACTACTCCCATAAAGAAATATTTCTTAGATAAAGGGGAAAATGCAGTATTAATCAGAAATAACGAAAATAAATACATTTATAAAATTTACCATAACACCAACATCTCAAGAAGTATTTCTGGGAGTCTTTTACTAGGAAGAAAATAAAGATTGTCTATTCTAAAAACATTTCATTGCCTAAATCTGAAAACACAAGAGAAAGACAATCAAATAATACTAAATCCTAGAGAAAGCCACAATACTGCAAAGGTAAACAAAAGAAATTGATAAGGTGTTGTACTCTTCCCCATACAAGCAGCAAAATTAGCAGCTGCGCTGCCCCAAGCAGGGAGGTTTTTGTGAGGGTCTGTATCACTGTGGGAGGATACTCTATAGCTTGCATGCAGTAGTAAACTCCCAGATCCTCAGGCTCAACTCTGCTGATTTTGAGTGTGAAATCTGTCTGTGCCCCACAGACACGGTTGGAAACTCTATAGATCAGGAGCTGTGGAGACTGCCCTGGCCTCTGCAGGTACCAATACAAGTAGGTGTTTCCATTACTGTGTAGGAGGCTCTTACTAGACCTGCAGGAGATGGAGGCTGACTCTCCAGGGCTGACAGACAGGGAGACAGGAGACTGGGTCATCACAATATCACTAGTGGAACCTGAAATTAGAAGAGACAAGTTCAAAGTCAGGTATAAGATTCATGAGCAGCCTTTAAATGCTTCCTTTTGGTTGTTTATTGGAAGTTAGATATTTACAATTGTGTATGTAATTTTTATTCCATAAACCAAAATACCCATTTGTACCAAACCAATATACTGAATCCCTGAAGAGACTTCAAACCCATACCACACGTGTCAGTGTGAGAAGACACAAAACCTGTCCCATGTGGGATCTTCACCCCCACAGAACTAAAGCTCATGAGTCCTTCCTGGAGGACTCCAGCCAGAACAACCATGTGCTGAACACGCCTGGGCAGCCCTGGGTTAACCCTCCCCAATTCTCCATTTCTCACCTCCCTCTCTCCTTACCAGGAATCCAGAGCACTAGGAGCCACAGCAGCTGAACAGGGATCTTCATTTTGAGAAGGTCCCCTGAGGAAAGGAACAGGTCAGGGCAAGGACACAGCTGAGTTTTTAATCTCAGACTAGGAGAGGAAGGTCCTAGGGAGCAGTATGCAAATACCCTGGTGGAGGCAGCTGTGCAGATAGAGGGGACAGTTATGTGGGCTTCTCATGTTTACAAAAGAATCTAAAGTGCCTTCCATTGGAATGAAAGCAGCACCATAAAATATTTAGGCTTAAGAGGGAATAATAGCCAGTCATTGAGAAGTTTTCAGTACAGAAGACACTGTGTTTGTGATCTGGACACATGGAGAAGTACAGCTGGTATTTCAGAGGGACTGTGGTGAAGAGAAATGTCTCCAGGTCTTTGGGAGTTGAAGAACCATGCTGTTTGTCCTTTCTAGTTAATCACACAGACAGGAAGATTCCACCCATTCTGCAGTTGATCTGAAAAGTCGGAAAGGGCCAAGGGTATTTTACCTGCCTTTCCTGCCTAAGTACTGGTGATGCTAAAATAATCAGCTAGAAGAATTTGGAACTCTTTTCTTCTATATCATGTAAATAGCCTCTGTGTAGTCATAAAAGTGAACAAAAGCACATGGTCTTTTACTGTTATGTTAAATGTCTATCTCAGAAACTAAAAAACAGAAATGAAAATTTAAAATGGCACTACGGGGTTAGAGGAAGCTTTGGGAAGTAATGGACAGGTCATTGGTATTGGTGTCTGAAGTTGTTTCACAGATGTAATTTAGACTCATTGTCCTGTGTACATTAAAGACACAAAGCTTTCATTATGGTAATGGAAACTATTTTTAAGCCAGATTCCAACAAGGGGTAAAAGATATCTGATTTACTTAAACAATCAATGGCTCTATGTTCCAGAAGTGCAGAATCTGAATAGTTTGAGGTTACTCTCAGGTACAATCAAGTGAATGTGCTATGCTACTACAGCACACATATACCCTAAATTAAGAAAAGTTTCCTGGGGCTGGAGAGGTGCCTCAGGGGTTAAGCCTCTGCATTGCAGGCGGAAGGTTCTGAGTTCGGATCCTGGAACCCAGGTATAAGACACCAGGCAGAGTAAACAAGGAGGAGGTGGAGGCGTCCAAGGTGGTTCCCGAATTCGTCTACACACACACATACACGCACACACACACACACATACGTACACACACATACATACACACACACGCACACATGCATACACGCAATATTGAATAAATAATAAAAATAATAAAAAAAAGTTTTCCAAGGGACAGACTTCCTTGGAGACGTAGGAAGGAAAAAAAAAACAACAGGAACTTTGTACTTTTGTGGTTTGTTTGTTTGTGTTTCTTATTGGATCTTTTTTAAAATTTTTTTATTATTATTTATTCAATTGTGCGTATGTGCGTATGTATGTGCGCGCGCATGTGTGTATGTGTGTGTATAGAACCACGGACGAATCAGGAACCACCATGGACGCCTCCACCTCCTTCTGCCCCGGGATTCACAGGCTCCGCCCTACCAGGACCAGAAGCGCAGGCCGCCCCCGCTCCCCCCTGGCGTCTATACGTGGGATCTGGGATCCGAACTCAAGACCTTCCGCCTGCAAGGCAGAGGCTTAACCCCTGAGCTAACTCTCCAGCCCCTCTTATTGGATCTTAAGAAAACCATTTTGATGGTTTTTGGAAATCTGGATTTTGTAGCTTCTCCTGAGTTATGAACTGAGAACTTATATTCCTCAAAGGATTGCTTTTGGGTTGGTCAAAAGGTTGTTTTGGGGCTGGTCCTGTCCAAAGGACAGGAAGCTGAAGTGTAATCATTATAGTAATGAATATTTCTTACATTTTCATAATCTTGAGAAATTCTTTCTGTTAATTTTTCCCTTAACATTACCTTGCAAATACTGAAACACATGTCATCACTGCAGATTAATTTGTTTTTTCTTTTAGTCCACTTCTCTCCTTGCAGTGAAAACATTTATCACTTGATCTCTGGTGGCTTACTATATTTTCAGAGACTATTTAAATGTTCGAGGATAATATTTTACATTATCTGGTCTAGTGGCCACATTTCTTTACTAGTTAAAATAATTCTTTAATCATAATGAACACAGAGAATTTGGGAATGTGAGTGCTTTTGTTTGTTTCTTCATTCATTTTCTTATTTATGTTTTTTCTTTTGACATAGTTTAAATGTAGTCCAGGCTGGTCCAGAAATTGCTTTGAATCATAGACTGGCCTTCAAATCATTATTCTCCGGCCTCAACTTCCCATGTACAGGGTCTATAGAGGAACAGCACTAAGTCAGCCCTTGCACACTACATGAGCGAGGATAGTTGAATAACGTTGTTAGGCATAAATATATACAACGAAGGACTGTAAGTATGTGTATATTTTATAAAAGCATAGCCACAGTATCTAAGAAATGAGCCAAACTAGATGTCCATCAACTAATAAATTGTTAATGAAAATACAGGGGCTGGAGAGGTGGCTCAAGGGTTAGGCCTCTGCCTTGCAGGCAGAAGGTCCTGAGTTCGGATCCTAGAACCCACATATATGTTCTTCTGGTGCTGGTAGGGCGGAGCCTGTGAATCCTGGGGCAGAGTAAACAAGGAGGAGATGGAGGCGGTCCATGGGGGTTCCTGAATTTGTCCGTGGTTCTACACACACACACATGCATACGTGCACACACACACAATTGAATAAATAATAATAATAATAAAAAATACAAATATATATAATGTAGTTTTATTCAGTTGGAAAGAAACATTAAATTAATTACATTATTGAGAAAATTGATGTAACTGTGTAATATCACAGTAAATAGGATAGCCTGGGTCCAGAAAGAGAAATACCACATTTCCTGATGTTCCTTTGAATTCTTAGATTTGGCGTTTTCATTTGGAGTGTCAGAAAATCTGGGAAGCTGGAAAGGGCCTCTGATTAGAGTGGGGATTGGACAAGATTTTTCTGGGTTCTGGAGAAAGTAGTAGAAATCATGTGATATGAGAGAACACTAATTAGGGTGAAAACATTTAGAGGACTGAAACTGGAAGTCAGAAAGTAGTGAAATAGATTTCCTAAACCTAAGGATATATAAAAAACCGCTTACTGTTTTCTAAGATATGAGTAATAATAATCATTACCATAATTATAATACTACTGTGTAAATGGAATCACACTGTATGTTTGCATAAGGCTCCTTCTCCAAACCGAAGATTAGCAATGGAAAATCCCCAAGCTAGGTCTGGGAAAGCTCCCTGTTTGCTCTTGGTCAGGAGACTAATGGAACCGCTCTCCAAACAATACAGGATATTGACATTGCACCATGATGCTCACCAGAGCTGGATCATAAGACTGTATTACTGGAAACAGCACACATTTTCATTGCAGATGAATGCGGAGGATAAAAACTCATCAGTGATTCTTCCCAGATCATAAACTTTTAAGTATAATAATGACCTACTCAGACAGATATGCCTAGTGCTGTAATGGTTGCATGGAGTATGAAATCTGTCTCTGACCCACTGCCACTGAATCTGTCAGGGCCCCTGTGGCCCATTTTGAAATCCAATAAATCAGGAGTTTTAAGACTTGCCTGACTTTTGCAGGAACCAATAGAAATGGGTGTTTCCATCAGTGTGTCTGATGCTCTGACTAGACCTGCAGGAGATGGAGGCTGGCTCTCCAAGAGTGACAGCCAGTGCAGAGGAGTCTGCACAACATCTCAAATGGAAGCTGAAACAAGATGAGAAGTGCAAAGCCTTTAACAAACCTTATAAGTCCTAATTACAATAAATTTTACACTATTTTACACATTTCAATTGAGATCTTTATTTTTTTGTGTGTGAAACACTTGCTCGTTACCACAAATCTTTTTTCCCTAAAGGCCCTAAAGGGGCTTTAGATATAACCTATACTACCCACTTCATGAGTGCCAAGCTCATGTAATGTCTTATCTGGAATCTCTCCCATAGCACAAAACTTTACAAGCCCATCTTGGAAGACAAGATCTGTCATCTCTTGCATGGACTTTAGAAAGCACTTGAGAAGCAGTGCAGCCCAAGAGCTCACCTTGCCTCTGGATTCTCCTGCCTAATCTCTCCTTCCTTACCAGGAACCCAGAGCATTAGCAGCCCCAGTAAGTGAACAAAGCACTTCATTTTTCGAAGGTGAATTGAAGAGTGTGTTCAGTCCAGGCAAGATTACAGTTGAGCTTTTATCTCTAACTTTCAGGCGAATGTCCCATGTGGGAAGCCATATGCAAATATCATAGGACCCAACTGTGCAGAGAGGGGGGAACACATTTCCATGCATGTAAAATATTGAAATATCTTTCACTTCAGGAATGAAACTAGGGGAACAACATGTGTTTCATGATTGGAGAATAAGGAGATGGCAAGAAACAATCAATCTGGAAAATAGGGTGTGGCCTTGGTCCCCTTCATAAGAATTGAGGTACAATAGAAGGAGCAAGAATGGAGACCAATATGTATACACCTTTCTCTGGGAACTGAACCACTGTGCTGTTTGCCCCCTTTAGTTAACCTCATTGACAAAGAGCCACCAAATCTACTGTTACTCTAGAGAGTCAAAACGAGAACAAGATAGTTCATGTGTATTTCTATACCTTCCTCACCCAGTTATGGTTTAGGAATATGAAAAGAAGGGGCTGGTGAGACAGATCAATGGTGAAGGCCTCTGTTCACAATCTTGGCTGTGTTTAATATGTTAAAGCCCACAACTATGGAAGGAGAAGACTGAATTCCAAAGAAATTGTTTGCTGACCTCCACCAGGCACCGTGACATGTTACCTCTCTCTGTGCCACTCTGCTGCTATCTCTAATAAAATAAAAAAAAATTAAACAACATCATGCACTTGTCTCAGGAATTAATTTTTCATTATAGCCATGTGAATAGATTCTACATGAATAAAAGAAGGACTCATATTTCCAAGAAAGTAGGATAACATGTCAACTATCACAAGATAATAAAAACAAAACAAATATTAAAATAATAATGATATTAAATGAGGTTCAGAAAATTAGTGGGTAGGACGATGGACAGGTCTCTCCTGTTTATTTCTGACAATGATTCACAGCTGATTTCAGAATCTTGTTTTACACACACGTGAACTCTACATACCCCTTCATGAGGCACATGTACTGCATGAGAGAGATTGCATGAAGAAGATGTCCAGGACACCTGCGACTCCACTGCCAGCTCTCACACACATGGTGACTGTCCTGGGATTTGAAGGAAAACAAACAAAAAGTTCAAATACAACGAAATTTTTTCTCAGCATTTGCTCAATTGTTTGGTCAAAAAATATTTCTGGACACAGAGAGAGCCATGGATAGACAACACTTCCCTTTCAGGCCCTAGGTTTTCTAGAGTAATTCTCCATGAATTATCCAGCCTCCTCATTCTGGAAGGCTTCTTTATGGCTACTGTAATTTTTTTCTCATCTCTAGCAGGCTTGTGGAATTGGTTTGTGCTGCTTGTTCTGTCTCAAAGGCCAGGAGCCGTGGGTCCATGTTCTTCCTCTTCACACAGTTCACATCTGGCTGCTTTGGTCTAACAGGCTCCAAGTCAGCACTGAAGCTACCACCTCTCCACAGCTTCACCTGGCTGCAGAAAGTGAACGTCCATTGTGTTCACTGACAGGACAGAGATGCTCATGGAGGTTAATCACTTTTACTTGTGCTTTTTTGTTATTCATGACTTCAGAGAATTACTCCTCAGACTTTAAACCTTTTCAGATGTTCATAAACATTGAAGTACTTTTTTTGCCAATTTTTTCCCTTTAAACTCTAGCGTAACCAAAAACTTGTCTCATTCTCTCAGTTGACTGAGGAGACCCTTCATATGCCTTCATTCTAATAATGACCCACCCTACACACACACACACACACACACACACACACACACACACACACACACACACACACACTGGAAACCTCAGTTTCATGCTAATGTTAATCATTCATATCTGTGACCACAACTGTTACCTCATCAATATCATATGTCAACATGGAGTTCATCAAAATCACACAAATGTCTTGTACATATCCTGTGACCTCTACATTAACTTCTTTATGAACACACCTGTGAGCACAGATCCATCCTGCACAGTGGACTGAGCAACAATTGCCAACCCTCTCCTGCATTTTCCTACAGCTAATTCCTATCTTTCTCTTTTGTCCCCTGGTATAAATAAGGACCTTAGCTGTTGACCAAATGTCCCTCCTGGCTCAAGACCTGCTCCAACAGAGATAGATTTCTTCATGACCTCATGTTAGGCAGGTTTTGTACATTCACTCCTCTCTGCTCTCTGCACTCAGACCTGTCTCATGCTCTGGCAGCATGCAAGGCTTTGAAGGGTCTTTTCAGTTCTTCTTTGATGAGATTTCTGATGTCATGAGGCTCAAGGACTGAATTTTCCTTGAATATCAGTGTGCTGTAATGAGACACTATTTAGTATATAATCTGTATGAAGTTTTTCCCTCTTCTATATTAAAGGTCTAACCTTTATCACTTTCATCATTTACCTTGCTCACCTTCAAACAATTAATATTAACTATGAGAAAATATAAAATGTTTATGGAACAACTGGATTTCCATATGGAAAATAAACACATATATCATAAGCCCCTCATCTTCCACAAGAACAATATGAAAATGGATCTCAGAGTTTAAAGTAAATATACAAATGTAAAATACCTGTATATAATCCCCAAAATCAGGATCTCCCAAGGTGTTAAAGGTTTCTTAGCCATCAAAACTGATGGATCCATAAAGGAGCTTGTATATTGGACTTCACCACCATTGCAGACTTCTCTTTGTGAGAGATGCTGTCAAGAGAATGACTGAGGGAAAATATTTCAGTCTATCAGCTAAAGGCCTGTTATGAAAATATCTAAAACCTCATAAAATCTTTTACAATGCTTACAATTTAGGTAGAAAATAAGCTACAGAAGGCCTATGATGGCACAGTGGGTCAAGTCATTTGCTATCACTGACAATCTAAATTTTAGCAACAGAACCCATTGGGTATAAAAAGAACAAAATCAATCTAAATGATCATTTATCTAGATAACTGTTTACAATTCATCTTTTTGTAAAGGAATGGCCTAAATTTACTCATTTGAAGCCATGATAATTAAAAGGGTAAGTCCAAAGAGTCTGTAAACATTTCAGCTTCTAGACACATCATGGTTGTTTCTCATTCTTGGTTTGATAATACATTTTCCCATAGATGAGTAACTTGTACAAATTTGTAAACTTGATTTATAATACTTTTCTCATAATGCTACTATATTTGTCTTGTATTGTCATTGCTGTGATAAATATCTGCACCAAAATAATTCATGAATTCATAGTGATTCATGCTTCAATTCTTGGTTACAATTGATCATCATGACAGGAGAGTTGTACAAATATCTAAAACTGAGTGAGTTGTTCACACCATACCCATTGTATGTGCTGAAGGTGGGGCATCCTTACTAGCTTTCCATCTCTCTCCATCTTATCCCCCTAACTGAGGAAAGGCCCTAACTTAAATAGGCTGGATCTTCTCATATGAATTACATAGTCTCCTGTAGGCTTCTTAAGAAATTTCAATAAACATAAAAAAAAATCTCTCGTAGGCATTCCAGAATGCTCAGTGTTCAATTGTCAAATGCCACTAAATGCCACAGAAACTCACTAGGAATTCTGTTTACTTTTTAAACTAAGTTTCAGACAACAGTATATCTAAGTCAATACAAAAGATCATTATCTTCAAAAGTAGTCCATTTGGCTGGTGAACATAAACCTGGGCAAGTTTCCTACTCTGGCATAGGGCAGATAATCAGGTTGTTCTTGGTGGGTTTGGACAAGATTTCATGGTATGGGTTAGGAGGTTGTCCAAAGGGTACTGAAAATATCACAGGAGCACAGTGTCACGTAGTCTGTTGAGCTCTCTTTTGCTTTGTATTTTAGCACAGTAAGAAAAATCCTGAATCAGGAAAGACATTGCCTACATAAAATTCTGGGGATGAGGTGGGGTGAAAAGTGTTGAGGTGAACAACAGCATTCCAGGGTGCTTCAGTTAACTTGTCTGTGAACATCAAGCCTGGATGCAGCTGGGAAATGAGCTAAAGCAGGTGGCATTGCCACAAACAGCAGCCAAGGCAGCCCAGTCTCATGCTTCTGCTTCCCAAAGCAGTTCATGTGATGGCGTGTATCACTGTGAGAGGTAAGTAACTCTGTTGACAGTAGTAAGTGGCAAGAGCTTCAGGCTGCAGGCTGCTGATGGTGAGGGTGAAATCTGTCCCATATCCACTGCCACTGAACCTCGAGGGGACCCCAGAGATGGTCTGGGAAGCATCCTTGATGATAAGCTTTGGAGCCTGGTCAGGTTTTTGCTGGTACCAGTGCAAGCCTGCTACAATGCCTTGACTAGCTTGGCATTTCATGGACACTCTCTCCCCAGGAGTCACAGACAGGAAAGCTGGAGACTGTGTCAGAAGGATGTCACCTCTGGAGGCTGAAAGAACACATGAAACAATTAGGGCAACATGTCATACATGTGAAAATATCTCCAATATAGTTAGAAAAGAAAAGAGACGATTCTTATATGCTCAATTTCTTTAAAGAAGGAGTCAAGGATTTCAGTTTAAATAGCATCCCTGTATTTTTTTCCTCTGTCCACATATTTTTTACCAGACGCCCAGAAGAGCAGAACACCACGAAGTTGAGACAGGAACATTTTCCTTCTTTCCCCTTCTATGGACGGATCATGCCAAAAGCTAAAGAGAGACCTTCTTATACTCTAAGAGGCAAGAACTCATCAGATGAAAGAAGTAATTACACAAATTAGGAGATTTCACAGTGGTTTAAATACTGAGTGAGTGGAGTCCAAGTTGATGAGAACCATTTCTTGGTATATTGTGTCTCCCTCTGCTGGCCACCTGAAGATATACTCAGGCCTAATAGAGACCAGCATGGGCTTCTCCAGATGGGCACAATGTGAGGAAGTCCTTCAGTACAGCTGCGGTCTTCTGGAGAGAATGCTGGGTGACATCCTTGTCTTTTTCCAGGCTCTGTTGACTGTCTTGCTGAGCCCCATGATACACACAAGGCAAAATCTGGAATCATGTGGATAGTGTACCAAAAAATCACAATGTGTAGCAATTCACTGATATTCTAATTACAGCACGTGCGCAGAATTGAAAGGCATATTTCATAAATGATCGGGTTTCCAAGGACAGAATGAAAAAACTTATATAAAAAAAACAGGTCTGTTCCATTGGTGAGGCATGCTAGAGTTTAGGTATATGATGTTTTTCACTCCATTCAAGGAAAACACCTAAGTATTGTGACTTGTATGCACAATCCTGGAAAAAAAAGCAGATAACTAGATAGAGCCCCTTGGTGTGTTGAGAGAACAGTGCCGTGCTTGCACACACACCAAGTTTTCTAATAAGAACAGTGTCCAGTGAACCTTAGCAAGGGCAGGACAAGTGAGCAGGTGATGCTCTGATATAAGTGCTGATGCTCTGATACATTGTTTTGTGCCACATGACCAAGAGAGAGTACATTTTTTAAATAAGGATACTGTCTGAACTTTGTGAGAATTGCTGATAGTCTCAGCACAAGTACTGAACCACATTATCACCAGAAGAAGCAAAACAAAAATTCATTGCTGTGGAAAGGAGTCACTTTGAAGCCATGGGACACTTTTGGAAATTTCCATGAATCAAAAATTAGCCATGTGGTAACATGCCAAGCACAAACTGCAATGTCAGCCTTGCCAAATGTTAAGGTTTGGAGGGACTCAACAGCACTTGTTCTGAACATGGGCTTGGTGGAGTTAGTGTTGGGCCCAAATAGACCCACTGGCCGCCTTCATTCACATGGACCAGGCCTCAGTACCTTGGGTCATTGACACTTTCTGTAACACCAACAAACCTGTTCATAATTTTGCTCTCATAGGGGTTCATAATAATTTCACTGTTTTCTGTATTCTTTACACCCTTGAATCTGGGTCCACACTGACTGGAGAAGAACTGTTCCTTCATGTTTAGCTGGTTCCTGTGAGTAGTAAATGGCCTGACTGAAGCCATCTCATGCAAGTCAAGGAGTTCTCAATGCATCCTGACACCTTCCTCCCTCAACTTGATACTGAAAGATGGAAGACTTGCCCAGCCTCTCGAGGCAGGTGCCTGACAGTGAGGAACCACTGCTGTAGCCAGAAAGGAAGAAAAACAGCAAGAGGATCCTCACACAGTCCACTGTCTGACTACTCCTTCATGCTCCTGCCTTGTGCTACTTCCTCCTGATGCGGAGCAAAGACTCCCCCATTGGCTTTAGTCTCTGTCTGCTGCTTCTCTCACTGCTCTTTCCCTCATAGATACTTATTTTTATTCTTTGTACCTTTTCATTTGATTAAGTGTTGGTGCTCGACCTGTAGATTCCCTGTGTGGAATGGTACTGGGACTGACTTGGCAATCCTTCATGAAAACACACAGGCACCAGGTATCTTCGAGTGGACACTTGATGTGTGTAGGTCCTGGTGTATTTCTGTCTGGTTGATCTTTGTCAGTAACACAGACCAGATTTAGTCTCATGGAAAGTTGCACAGTTCTCACTCATTTTTTATATTTTTAAATTATTTAGCCTTGAAGACAATATCTCTGAGGTTTGACTTTTTATAACTTTTTGTAAATCCAGTAGGTCAAAACAAGAACTAAGGCTGTGTTTTTCTTTTTTTAGCTTAATCAAAGAAAATGTTCATACTTTAGCTATTCCTCAATGGAATGGCTTGCCTTCTTATAGTAGGAAACATCTTCCCTCACTCCCACCACAAGTATTTTAGGGAATGAATGACCGCATGTGACCTGCTAAGATCACTTTCAACTCAAAGCTTCCACATCCATTAGCATCATATATTATATTTTTCATATACGTATCTCCTATGCTACTTTTCAAGTTGTCTGCAATATCTACAACTCAATAGCTAACCTATATAGCACTTACACTTGACATACATGCACTGTAAGTTTGGATCAGCTGTGGTGCTTTCTACACTCAGGCGCTTCTACTTAATACTGGGGAAAAGTAACAGACTCAAAAGTACTAATAGTTCAACATGCCACTCAGAATTTAGCAACTGGTAGCTGAATTTAATAGTATATTCTAAATATAACTTCCTGGAAAAGCATTACTAATTCAGAGGGAAAAAAACACCTTTCTCATAGATTCAGACCAATTTAAGTAATTTTCTCAATACAATTCCATGATAGAAAATTTGACTAGTAGAAAAGGTTTTTTTTTTTTTTACTAAAAGGGTTTTTAGTTTTTCTGAAGTATTTTGGCATTTGTCCTTTATTGCACATTGATTGATTGACAAAAAGAAGCTCTGCCCCTTGGGAATCATCTTAGCTCTTCCAGACAAGAATTATGTATTTTCTAGCTCCATTGAAACCTGATGAACGACCTTAAGCACAGCTATTGACCTTGGTTCAGATTTATCAATGAAACAACAAACAAGGCTGTGAAGTTCTCACCAGGTGATCCAGTTTAAGATGCTTTGGAAACTATAAGCAACTTTAGATCTCATTTCAGAAGTTGATTCCAATGTCGATTTGATTACAAAAAAACAAAATGAACTATTTATAATAAATTAGCGGGGTTCCTTACTGACCTATCATTTTCTTCAATTCAACTTTTATAAATATTCTTTAATTATGTTTCAGGGTACTTTATACCCTCAACAATTTTCTTCTCCAAGAGATTTATTTGTCCCTGTGTCACCTGATGATGAAAACACACACACACACACACACACACACACACACACACACACACTCATAGTCACAGAGTGACAGCCAGTGTTCGCAATGTCTCCTTGGTCTTGTAGAACCCACAGCAATGAAGTCCGTCCTTCCAAGCCCATGTCTGTCCAAAACATCCATAACCATGATCTGCTCACCCTGTTTGTCACTGGGCCAGAGCCAGGGTCAGAGAGCCAAATTCACTGTTGGTGCTTTCAAACAATTTGGTAAACCTTCCCTTTTGGGGTCTGACAGTCTAACCCCATCCAATGATCATTTGCACAATGGGGTGCCTCGACTGCCATGTTGGGGGTTGCAGGGTGGGAGGCCAGGTGGCAGTGATCAGCTGGACACAGTGGTCCCCATGGTCCAGCTACATAAATTTAAAAGGGAAATGAAAGTGTGTGTGGTTGAAGGAAGCAGAAACACCGAAAGGAGGCCTAGTTCCCCACATTGAACATCGGTGGTTGAAGCTGAGGTGTATTTACAGGTTTTTGTAATGGGATGTATCACTGTGAGAGGAGAGTTATCACCTTGCTGGCAGAAGTAATCTGCACTATCTTCAGGCTGCACGCCATCGATTTTCAGGATAAAATCTCTCCCACGGCCACTGCCACTGAATGGGAAGGAGCTCCGGTCCAAGAGTCTTGGCATATTTAATAATGAGCTTAGGGGCCTTCCCTGGCTTCTGCTGATACCAGTGCAAGTATCATCAACGTTGTACTGGATCTGCAGTTGATGCTGACTTTCTCTCCACGAGCCGCCGACAGGAAGGCTGGAGACTGTGTGAGTGAGGTTTTCTTCGCGCCTGGTATCTTATATGATGGAGAAAGAAATAAGTAAAATGACATTGAGTCACTCGGAAAAACAACATTCTTACATGAACATGATATTTTGGTGGAGATTGGAGAGAGCCTTAATAAATGACGAGAGAGCTCGTTGTCCTTACTGGAGACCCAGAGGAGAAGCAGGCCAAGGACTGAGCTTGGACCATGGCCTGGCCTCTAGGGCAAGGGTTCTAAGTCAGTGAGGACGGCTGTGTTTCATGTAGCAATCAAGACACCAAGGTGTGGATATAGGGGAGAGTTATGCAATACTTCGAATAATGTTAATGAGGGAGAGGAAGTGTTTCGAAAAAGCGGACGCTGAAACGGGCGCAAAAACAGGCTCGGCTGGCAGTTTCCTTCACAGCTGGGGTTCATACTCAATGAGGGTGGGAGTCTAAAATCTGCGATCATGAACTGTTATCTCCTTCATGCCTGTATCCCCGCATCATTACTCACTTGCTCCGCAGTCCTCCTGAGTTATATACCTGACACCACAAGAAGACTCTGTGGGTCCGTTTTCCTTGATGTGGCTCCTCTTTGACTGCTCACAAGCAAGATACTAACCTGTCAATGTAATGGAATCTGGCCAAGAAACAGGGACTCGTTAATAGTTATCTTCTGTACATAAATTCCATGAGTTCCTCAGTTCTGTTTATTCTTGCCATATTTTTCCAATTTAGAGGCTGTACAGAATATGTACAAAACTGCAACTAAAATGTAACGCTCTAAATTAAATATCAAGACTTTTCAAATTTTTTTTAGTGGCTGTGCCAAAAATGCCCCTGAAAAATTAAGCAGAAAGTATTATTGTGAACTCAGAATTCAACATACAGCCCATCATGCAGGGAACAAAAGCAGCCAGACCCCAAGCGCACTGAGTTATTCGCAGCCAAGAAATCAGTCAAGGAAATGAACGGACTCCAGTGTTCAGATGGTGTTGCATCAGGTTCTGCAGTCTAGACCTCTTCTTTTCTCAGGAGAATAGAAATGTTTATTATGATCAAAGTATCCCTGCCCCTAAACCAAGATAATCCCGCACAGATACCTGAAGACCCGTTCCCCTGGTATCCATTGCAGATTCTGTCACAATTGGCCCCAAATGAAACCACAGAAGCTCATAAGCAATTTTCTTTAGTCATCATGAATCCTTTTAAGAGCTACATTTTGAATTTTAAGGTCAAACTTAGAATATACTTGTGCATCTGAGGTTTGTTATAAATGAATGCCACATCATAAGTATTTCTAACAAGTCGGTCATTTTCAGAAGAAAAACATTACGATTTTACCTAGATACAGATGAAGGCAAGGTGAACGGAATTCCAAAAGAAACGTAAAGGGAGGATAACTACCACATTAAAAATATATCCTTAGGAACATGCATAGTAAAATAATTCATTACAATGTTTTGGAAGTGAGAAGTAGTCCTAGTGGTTGAAAAACAAATGATCAAAGAAGGAATTCTTTTTTTAAACACTTTTTATTTTAGTTCCACTCTACAAACTTAATAGTAAACAGAACCGGTTCCCTCCCTACGCCCTCCCTCCTTCTCCCCCCGAACGTCCATGAGCCCCCCTCCGTCACCGCTCCTTCCATCCCCCAGTGGCTCCCCCCAAGCCCCGGAAAATGCCTTTATTGCATAGCCAGACTGCTCCTCTGGGCTCTCTCTCAGATGAAAGTACAGGGACCACAGCATTTCCATAACCCTTTCCATCCTTCCATGTGTCAATCCCCCCATAGTGCATAAGACGACTACCTACCATGGCTGTCGAATTCCTACTCCAAGGATCTTGGTGCATTTAGAAAGTGCTAGACTTCGGAGGTCAATAGTGTGTTGGCATTTTGGCGGGCGATGCAAAAGTCCAAATATGATTGCTTCGGCCCTACCTTGTGGTGGAGTAATCATTAGCTTGCATGTCAATTGCTCCCCCATCCGTGTGCTATGTACCACTCTACCCACCCCCCCCCATCTTCCTGGCAGATTTCGCTGAGCTTCAAGGATGGGGAGAGATTAGGCTGGCCCTAGTTTTCTAGGTGGTTGATATAGAGTCTCTGAAGTTCTGGATTATGGGTCGTTGATTTTCTTTTGATGGTTTTGCTGCTCCTGCATGCCCTTCATCCTCCTGATGGATATTGAATGTCCCCTCACCGCCTGGGCAGGATAAAAGCTGTTAAACTAGAGTCTTGTTGAAAGAGTATTTCAAAGGTAAATGTAATAAAGAAAAAAAACTACAGTGAGGGAGGGGTCAATCGTCCCTATTTGCAAAATAGGTGCCTTCTTAGCTCCAGATTATATGCCCTCCCCCAATTCTGGTGAGATCATACCCCTCAGGTGAAATACGAGCAGGGAAGTCTGTGAACTAACCAGATGTCTACATTACTTACGTTGCAGTCCTGTGATGAGGCCTATTGTTCTCTGCTGTAAATTGTGTCCCTCTCACCTTGTTCTGGTGTGGCCCCTCCTACACCATGCTCTCCTGTTCATAATCACTGATTACTGATACTACGTGGTATACAGAGATCATCTTTGAGTGTCTCCAGTGGGATTGGGTGGGTTGGTACTAGAGAAGCCACCTATTAGGGGTACATAGGCGCCTTATTTTCGTGGTCGGGATACTGTCACTTATATAATTGTTGTCTATAGGACACAGCATTCCCAGCAAATTTCCAGTAATGTCATCATTTTTTAGGCTCAGTAGCACTCCAATTGTAATAGAGTGCCACATTTTTCCTTATTCACTCATCAGCTAGTTGAACATTTGGGTTTGATTCCATGACTATTGCTATTGTAACAGTAACTGCTGTGAACAGGGGTGTGCGTCCTTGCTATGGAGGTGAAGTTTGCTGTAATGGTTGGGTTTTACCCAAAAGTGGAATTAGAGGGCAAAGGCATTATCACTCTTTAATTATCTTTAAGACCATACAGACGTTTGGCCAGAGGGGTTGTAGTGAGCTGCGATCGCCACACCAATGTAGGAGAGTGGCCATACTCTCCACATCCTGCTCCGCATTGGTGTTGTTTGTATGTGGATTTTTGCGACATCCTGACTGAGTGAGTAGTGAGATTCAGGAGTTTTTGATTTCATTCCCTGACGGATAAGGAAATGGAGCATGTTTGTTAAGATATTGTTAGACATTCAATTTCATCCCTGGGTAAGTTGTTTTAAGCGTCCAAGGCCCATTTTTAATTGGGCCATTAGTTTTCCTTGGTGTTATTTTCTAAGTTCTTTGTGCACTCGGATAATAGAGCTGCTATGCAGATATGTGGTAGTGAAGATTTTCTCCAATTCGTGGGTTGCCTTTGAGCTCCTGTTACGATCTCTTTATCTGAACAGAAGCTCTTTAATTTTCATAAGATCCCAACTGTTGAGAGTTGGTAGCAGTGACTGTGCCATTGGATGTTCTGTTAGGAACTGTTGGCCTAGCACGTCAGGTGTTGAGGGAATTCCCACCTTTTCAACTAGGGTTTTTATAGTCTCTCCCCTGGGCCTGATATCAAGGTCCTTGATCCATTTGGAATTAAGTCTTGTACATGGTGACAAGTACGGGTCCAGCTTTAATCTTCTGCATGTGGAGATCCAGTTTTGCCAGCACCATTTGTTGAAGATGCTGTTCTTTTTCCATTGGATTCTTTGGGCCCCTTTGTCAAAGACCAAATGGCTGTAACTTTGTGGGCTTATATCTGGGTCTTCAATCCTTATCCATTGATCTGTGTGTCTATTTTGGAGCCAGTACCAGGCTGTCTTTATAACTATGGATTTGTAGTATAGACTTAGGTTTGGTATGGTAATACCTCCAGCTGTGTTTTTTTACTCAGGATTGTTTTTGCTATCCTGGGTCTTTTGTGCCTCCATATGAACTTTGAGATTGTTTGGTCAACTTCTTTGAAGAATTGCTTTGGGATTTTGATTGGTATAGCATTGAATCTGTATATTGCCTTTGGTAGGATGGTCATTTTTACAATGTTGATTCTGCCAATCCAGGAACAAGGGAGGTCTTTCCACCTTCTGGTGTCTTCTGCAATTTCTTTCTTTAGGGTTTTAAAGTTTTCATTGTAAAGGTCTTTTACCTCCTTAGTTAGGTTTATACCAAGGTATTTCATTTTTTAGGGGTTATAGTAAATGGCATGGTTTCTCTCAAGGCTTTTTCACTTCTTTCATTCTGGGCATATAGGAAGGCCTCTGATTTTTGCACATTTATTTTGTATCCTGCCACCCTGCTGAACTTCTCAATTAGTTCCAGGAGCTTCCTGGTGGAGTTTTTGGGATCACTCAGGTATAAGATCATGTCATCTGCAAATAGGGATAGCTTGACTTCTTCCTTGCCGATTTGAATCCCTCTTATGTCCCTTTCTTGTCTTATGGCTTCAGCTAAGACTTCAAGTACAATATTGAATAGAAGTGGTGAGAGTGGACAGCCTTGTCTAGTTCCTGATCGAAGTGGGAATGCTTCCAATTGTTCCCCATTGAGCATAATCCTTGCTGTGGGCTTGTTGTATACAGCTTTTATTATATTGATAAAGGTTCCTTCCATTCCTACTGTCTCTAGCGTTTTGATCATAAAAGGCTGTTGGATCTTGTCAAAAGCTTTTCTCTGCATCTATCGAGAGTATCATGTGGTCTTGGACTTTGGACTGGTTTACATGATGAATTACATTTATTGATTTGCGTATGTTGAACCAACCTTGTGTGCCGGGGATGAAGCCTACTTGGTCCCCATGAATGATCTTTTAATATGTTTTTGAATCCGATTTGCTAAGACTTTGTTGAGAATCTTTGCGTCTGTGTTCATCAGAGATCGGCCTATAGTTTTCTTTTTTAAGTGAATCTTTATTAGGTTTTGGGATTAACGATATTAGCTTCATAGAAGGAATTTGGTAGTGTTCCTTCCTTTGCTATTTGATGGAACAGTTTAAGGAGTATTGGTGTTATTAACTCCTTAAATGTCTGGTAAACTCTGTACTGAATCCATCTGGTCCAGGACATTTTTTTGGTGGGAAGATTCGAGATTACTTCCTTCAATTTCCTTATATGTTATAGGACTATTTAAATATTCACAACTTCCTGATTCAATTTAGGTAAGTTGTGTTTACTTAGAAATTCATCCATCTCTTTTGTGTTGTCAAACTTCACCGAGTATAAGTTTTTGAAATAGATTTGTATAATTCTCTGGATTTCTTGGGTATCAGTAGTGATAACTCCATGTTCATTTCTGATTTTGTTAATTTGGGTTTTCTCTCTCCTGCTTTTGGTTAATTTAGCTAGGGGTGTATCAATCTTATTGATTTTTCAAAGAACCAGCTTTTGACTGGTTGATTTTTTCTATCGTTTTCTTAATCTCGATTTCAGATATTTCTCCCTTATTTTGCTAATCTCCTTCTCTTCTACTACTTTTGGGATCAGATTGCTCTAGTTTCTTCTAAAGCTTTAAGCTGCATTGTTAAGTTGTTATTTGATGTTTCCATTTTTTTGATGTAGGCATTAAGAGCTATGAACTTACCTCTTAGAACAGCTTTCATTGTGTCCCAGAGTTTTGGTATTGTATTTTCGTTATCATTCACTTTCAGGAAATCTTGAATTTCCTTTTTAATTTCTTCCTGAATCCAGTTCTCATTCAGCATCATAGTGTTAAGTTTCCAGGAGTTAGTGTATTTTCTCTTGTGTTGTTGCCGTGGATGTCCAGCTTTAGGCCGTGGTGGTCTGATAGGGCACAGGTTAGAATTTCAACTTTTTGTATATGTGTAGATTTTTTGTGGCCCAATATGTGATCTATTTTGGAGAAAGTTCCGTGTGCTGCTGAGAAAAATGTGTATTCTTTTGCGTGGGTGAAAAGTTCGATAGAGATCTGTAAGGTCCATTTCTTTCAGGGTTTGATTAAGTTCCAAAGTGTCTCTGTTAAGCTTTTGACCTGTTGATCTATCCCATGTGAGAGGGCGGTGTTGAAGTCCCCAAGAATTATCGTTTGGGGGTTGATTTTTGCTTTAGACGCTGTAGGGTTTTCTTAATGAATGTGGAGGGGCCCGTATTGGGTGCATATATGTTCAGTATTGTGAAGTCTTCCTGGTGAATTGTACCTGTGACTAAAATGTAGTATCCATCCGTGTCTCTTATAATTTTTTTGGTTTGAAATCCACTTTGTCTGATAGCATAATGGCTACCCCTGCCTTTTTCTGCTTCCATTTGCTTGTAGAATTGTTGACCAGCCTTTTATTTTTAGAGCGTGCCTATCTTTTGTGGTGAGATGGGTTTCCTGCAGGCAGCAGATTGATGGATTGTGATTTTTAATCCAAGTTTGTAATCTGTGTCTCTTGATCGGTGAATTAATTCCATTAACATTTAGTGTTATAATGGAGAAACTATTGTTCCAGACATTTATTATGTTTAGTAGCTTTTATAAGTATATTGCTTCGCTTTTAATGGTGTTATATTGCCTTCTGTTCTCCTGGATATGCCTGTTTTTTTCTTCACGCTTGAGTATCATTTCTAGCATTTTTGAAGGCCTGGTTTGGTGGCCATGTATCCCTTAAAGTTGTCTTTGTGCTGGAAAATTTTTCTTTCTCCCTCGATCATGACTGATAGTTTTGCAGGGTAAATCAGCCTGGGTTGACATTTTTGCTCATTCAATACTTGAAGTATGTCTCTCCAAGCTCTTCTTGCTTTTACTGTTTCGACTGAGAAGTCATTTGTTATTTTAATAGGTTTACCTTTAAAAGTGACTTTTTTTTCTCCCTTGAAGCTCTCAGCACCAGTTCTTTATCTTGAATGTGGAGTGTTTTAACTATTATTTGCCGTGTGCTTCTTTTGGTCGTATCTGTTTGGGGTGCGGAATGCCTCTTGTATATGAATGGGCCTCTCTTTTTTAGATGAGGAAAGTTTTCCTTGATGATCGTTTGAAAAATTTCCTCAGGGGTGGTATTTTGAGATTCTTGCTCTGGTATTCCATGAATACGCATGTTAGGCTTCTTCAGGGTGTCCCATATCTCTTGGATATTTCTCTCAAGTATCTTTTTGGCTTTAACAACCTCTTCCATTGAGCTGGTTATACTCCCACTTTATCTTCAAGGTCTGAAATTCTGTTTTCTGCTTCATTAGTTCTGTTGATAAGACTCTCTGTGTTCTGGGTTGAAGATAACTTGTCTTTTAGCTCAGTTTTAAACTCTGCTTGAGTTGTTTTAACTGCTCTATGCCAGTTTTTTGTTTCTTGCACTGTTTTTCTCAACTCCTCCAGTGTCTGTTGTGTTCCTCTTCAAAGCGATTGATTATGTAATTCCTCCCGGATTTCCTCTTTCATAGTATTGAACATGGTAATGATCATATTTTGAAAGTCGTTATCCTGGGTCAGGCTTTCTTGGCCTTTTTCCATGGGTTTGTTCTGGTTGGAGTCTAACATTATGGGATTAATTTCTTCAGTGGGAGATTTGTTTACTTGAGTGTTGTTCTCATGGATTTGCACTTTGACTTTGGCATTGTCACTTTAATCTTATCTTTTTCACTAAACTGAATTATTTGGCCTGGGGCTCTGGGGGTGGGTGGGGGCAGAGCTTACCTAGGTCACGGTGAGTCCAGGCTGGAACACAGCGCCTGTGTCCCACGGGCGGCGGGAGTAGGGCAAGGCCACAGAAGGATTCTATGTACTTAGAAAAACTAAAGGGCACAAGATAAAAAGAGAACACACTGCAAAATGTTATGGAATATTCAAATAAAATTGAGATTAACATGAGAGAATACAAAGCTTGGTGGCTATAGAAATGGACTGGCAGGAGATGACTATGGTTGAATGATTACCTAAATATATACTGTGCTGCCTCTATGATGGTTTCTATAGTTACCCACAGTGGTTTCTTGTGGCATGTTGCAGACTCTCTGAGTTTTAGGTATACAAGTAATCAACTTCTGTCCTAACTTGCTGGAGAGATAGTGACTGAATTTAGCAGACAGCTAATATTTTCTGCCTTAATAAGTCTGTCAAATGCTCAGACACAGAAGTTCAAAGGGTTTAGTTTTACACTACATAGATGGTGCTCACTGAATAAGCAATAATACAAAAACTAGTGAAAGATGTTTTTGAAAAAAATACACTAGAGCCTATGGCGCCTCTAATTCACATGGCTAGAATAATTAATTAAATAACAGATAATGAGTGTATAGAAATACTCTGACTGAATAGCAGGTAAATCACATCTTATCTAAACTTATGAGAGGAATGAAAATAGAGGGACATTTGTCCTTACACATATTTTATATCCTAACAATAGAAACATTTAAATTTAATCATTGCCCAAAGAACTTCTGAGTCCTTCCTTTTCTTATTTGATGGCTTGTCAATGCCAGCCTGATTGCTCAGAAAAGGATGCAGAATCAGTCTAATGTTAGTCCAACCTTGAAGCTTCATTAGAAGTCACACACGTTTTTATGATCAGGTCAGAGTTCTAGTAGCAGCCATAGCAGATCCACTTTAGTGACACCCTGCATGTGAAGCAAGGAGTGCATGCTTGAGCTTATTTTGATGCTACTCTTACTCAAATATTAGATTCAAGAAATTGCTGTGAATGAAGTTAATGTACGAATGCATCAACTGATTGTTAACAGTACAGATCTGTGTTTGCATAGTATCCTGAGTTCCAGAGTATAAGGGAATTTCACCTATTTGTGAAACACTGTTTGGAAGAATTCAGATTAATTTTACCATGTTTTCCAGAGGTTAAGACAAGAAGACACAAGTAATCATGTATGCCACAGTAGAAGATGATCTTTGACATCAGGATTACTTAGTTGAATCACATAGGACATGAACAAAAGCATAAAGAGAAGAAAGGGGAGAGAGAGATGTGGATGAACAAACATACAGAAGGAATTTTTGCAGTCATCTATAATCATAATAACAATACAAAATCAATAAAAATTTTGAAATGTGTGACAGTTGAAGATTAAGAATTCAAAGCGCCCTTTCCCTACCCGCCAGGGATGGGCACAGTCCAGTCTGGATAAACTGCGACCTAGGTAAGCTCCCCCCACCCAGCCCCAAACCCCAGGCAGCCCACGGGACTTAGCAACTCACACCAGCCAACTGGAGTAGGAGCTGCTCCAGGCCAAATAATTCAGTTCAGTGAAAAACGCACAGAAATTAAAAGAAGGTCTTAAGAGTTAAAACGACAATGCCCAAGTCAAAGTGCAAATCCATGAGAACACCCAAGAAAACACATCTCCCACTAAAGGAATTAATCCCATAATGATAGACCTCTAACCCGACAAAACCCACGGAAAATGGCCAAGAAAGCCTAACCCAGGATAGCGACTTTCAAACATGTCATTACTATGTTCATATTATGAAAGAGGGAAACTGGGAGGAATTAAATAACCAAATCAATCGCTTTGAGAGGAACACAACGGACACTTGGAGGGTTGAGAAAACAGTGAAAGAAAAAAACAGGTATAGGCAGTTAACGACTCAAGCAGAGTTTAAAACTGAGCTAAAAGACAAGTTATCTTCAACCCAGAGCTCCAAAGAGAGTCTCATTAGCAGAACTAATGAAGCAGAAAATAGAATTTCAGACCTTGAAGTAAAGTGGAGTATTAACCAGCTTAGTGAAGAGGTTGTTAAAGCTAAAAGATACTCAAGAGTTATTGGACACCCTGAACAAGCTTAACATGCGTATTCAGGGAATACCAGAGCAAAGAATCCCAAAATACCACACCTGAGGAAATTTTTCAAACTATCATCAAGGAAAACTTTCCTCATCTAAAAAAAGAGAGGCCCACCCAAATTCAAGAGGCATTCCGCAACCCAAACACATATGACCAAAATAGAAACTCGCCATGGCAAATAATAGTTAAAATACTTCACATTCAAGATAAATGGTGCTGAGAGCTTCAAGGGAAAAAATACAAGTCATTTTAAAGGTAAACCTATTAAAATAACAAATGACTTCTCAGTGGAAACAGTAAAAGGAAGAAGAGCTTGGAGAGACGTACTTCAAGTATTGAATGAGCAAAAATGTCAACCCAGGCTGATAAACCCTGCAAAACTATCCATCATGATCGAGGAAGAAAGAAAAATCTTCCAGCACAAAGACAACTTGAAGGGATACATATCCACCAAACTAGGCCTTCAAAAATTGCTAGAAATGATATTCAAGCTTGAAGAAAAAAACAGGCATATCCAGGGGAACAGAAGGGAAGCCTAATACCACCAAAACCTAAAAGCGAAACAATACACGTACAAAAGCCACAAAACATAATAAATGTCTGGAATTAAAAATAGTTTCTTATATGTCATCGGAGAGGAGGACCCAGTGGAGAGTTGGGCATACACAGTAAAGGACTCTCTGGGAATTGGGGGGGAGGTACTGGGGGAAGGGAAGGGGGAGGAGGGGGGAGGGAGGGAACTGGTAAAAAATTTTAAAATGTATAATTAAATTTTTAATAAAAAAAATTTAAAAAAAAGAAGTGGAGAAAGCAGAATTTGCAGCTTGGAGAGTTAGAGCTATAAAGATAATGTCTTTTATTGGTACAAGAAGTTTGGAATGGGCTCTGACCTTAGAAAAATGATGATGCAAAGTGTAAATTTCCCCACTCAGTAAAAAAAATCTTTTCTAAACATCAACATATATTCAGAGCCTAATATAATGTCAAGCATACAGTATTTTAAAAAATACAACAATTGAACACTCAGGGACATAAAATCCTATGCTGACATCTGGTCTTATGAGAATGACTCAGGCAAGTTTGGGGTTGTCCTCATAGTTTTTGGAGTCAAGAAGATGAAATAGACTTACAAATTTATTAAGTATTAGATGAAATGGAGCTATAGTCTTTGTCTTAGTGTATTTGCGCCACTATGCAAAACCATTATGGACTGGACTGTTTATAAAACAATAAAAAATATGTCTTGCAGCTCTAGAAGCTGGAAAAACCAAGTTCAAAGTGCCAACAGATTGGATGTCTGATGAGGACATGCTTCCTCATAAGCTTACCTTCTCTAACCTCATATGGTAAAAGGTTGGTTATCTTTTATAAGAGTACTAATCCCAGTCATGAGGGCCCCCCCTATGAATCCAATGTACACCAAAGACCCCACCTCCTAATACCATCACCTTGTGGGTGGCAGGGGTGAGAACTTAAACATAGGAATTCAGGGAGGTGTGAACATTCAGACCATCGCTCTTGCTACAGACTAATGAGGGAAACACTAGTAAGCAGGAGGAGGTTGGAGAAAAGCTTTCCTGAGCTGGGAAGATGGTTCAGGGTTAAAAAGTTAAAATCTTTGCCTCCCAAGTGAAAAGACCTGAGTTCAGATCCCCAGATCCCATGTTAAATTACCAGATAGATATGACAACGACTTGTAATTCTGGAAAGTGGAACCTGGGAAACCCTAGAGCAATGTGATAAGCAGATGGAACAATGGAGGATGATTTCTGATGTCACCTTGGGCTTCCACAGGAATACACACTCAAGTGCCCTCTTGTACATACACAGACACTTATACCATCCCACATGTACAAACATACACACAGATAGAGAGATAGATAAATAGATAGATAGATAAATAGATAGATAGATAGATAGATAGATAGATAGATAGATAGATAGATAGATAGATAGATGATAGATAGATAAGTCTTCCTGTGGATTTAGACTTCAAGTAAATTTCTTTTTTTAAGATTTGTTAAAATTAAAATATTTTGTCTTGTTTTCAGCATAACTTTTTTAAAATTTCTGCTCATACAAACTTAATAGGTACCCCAATCCCCTCCCTCCCTCCCCCTTCCTGGACCCCCTTGTTCCCTCCCACCTTTTCCCGTTCCTTTCCTCCCCTCCCTCCCTATCTCTCAGTGCCTCCTCCCCCCCATCCCTGGAACATCCTTTGATGTGTATGTCAGACTTTCCTCTGGGTCCTCCTCTCTGATGAGGTGTAAGGACTCAGTGGCATTTCCTAGAACTCTGTCTTGTGTTCTTCTTAACTATGGGAACACTATTGTGGCTGTTAATCCCTAGCTTCTAGGGATCCTAGTGCCTTTAGTCCACGCTAGCCTTTGAGGGGTCAAAATGTGTTGGTCATTGCGCAGGTCATGCAAAGTCCTATTATGATTGCTTGGCCCTAACTTGTGTGTAGTATCTTGCAAGTAAACATGGCTTACCTCATTTTGATATCCACAGGAAGGTCTGAGGACTCACACCAAGGGAAGTGGGGGAAAATGGCCACCAGACATCTCCACGAGGACCCCGAGGTGAAAGGCAGCAAGCACTCCCTGAACCTGAGAAGGCAGGGCTGAAAGAGAGACTCCAGGGCAAAGGGGGTCCTTCACCTTGAGTCTGAGATTTCCCAGAGCACGCCTGACTTGGGCCCTGATGCAGCTTGGGCAGAGGGTCCTTGCCAAACGCAGCAGCCCTTGGATGTCTGAGCGATGATTTATGGGTGAAAACTCAGCCCTCCTGAGGTCAGAGTCCTTGTGAATAACAAAACATTTTGTCCTGCTGGGCAAGTTCTGGGGTTGTCAGAGCCTCATCAAAGCCCTGGGAGAGTGAAAGAGGAAAGGGGGAGAAACAGCTGGATCCAGTTACACTTAAGATACATATAGCTTGGAAATAAATTGTCTGTCAGAGAAAAAAAAATAGTTTCTCCATCATAACACTAAATGTTAATGGAATTAACTCACCGAACAAGAGACACAGATTACAAACTTGGATTAAAAATCACAATCCATCAATCTGCTGCCTGCAGGAAACCCATCTCACCACAAAAGATAGGCACATCCTAAAAATAAAAGTATGGTCAAAAAATTTTGTAAGCTAACGGAACCAGAAAACAGGAAGGGGTAGCCATTATGTTATCAGACAATGTGGATTCAAACCAAAAAAAAATCATAAGAGACACAGATGGATACTACATTTTAGTCACAGGTACAATTCACCAGGAAGACTTCACAATACTGAACATATATGCACCCAATACGACCCCCCCCCACATTCATTAAGCAAAACCTACAACGTCTAAAGCAAGAAATCAACCCCCAAATGATAATTCTTGGGGATTTCAACACTGCCCTCTCAACATGGGATAGATCTACAGGTAAAAAACTTAACAGAGACACTTTGGATCTTTTTATATATCATTTTTATATAATTATATATTAATTTTTTTATTATTTATTCAATTGTGTGTGTGTGCGCGTATGTATGTGTGTGCGTGTGCATCAGTCTGTGTAAAACCATGAACGAATTCGGGAACCACCATGGACGCCTCCACCTCCTTCAGCCCGGGATTCACAGGCTCCGCCCTACCAGGACCAGAAGCGCAGGCCGCCCCCGCTTCCGCCTGGCGTATATACGTGGGATCTGGGATCCGAACTCAGGACCTTCCACCTGCAAGGCGGAGGCTTAACCCCTGAGCCACCTCTCCAGCCTGACACTTTGGATCTTAACCAATCCCTTACCGAAATGGACGTTACAGATCTTTATCAAAATTTTCATCCACACACCAAATATTATACATTTTTCTCAGAAGCACACGGAACTTTCTCCAAAATAGATCACATATTGGACTACAAAACGAATCTCCAGATATACAGGAAAGTTGAAATTACAGGCTGCACCTTATAGGACCAGCAGTGCATAAAGCGTGACATCCACAACACAACTAGCAACAGAAAATACACTAACTCCTGGAAACTTAACACTATGATGCTAAATGAGAATTGGATTCAGGAAGAAATTACAAAGGAAATTCAAGATTTCCTGAGAGTGAACGATAATGAAAATACAACTTACCAAAATCTCTGGGACAATGAAAGCTGTCCTAAGAGGTAAGTTCATAGCTCTTAATGCCTACATCAAAAAAAAAATGGAAACATAGAAATAAATAACAATGCAGCTTAAAGCTTTAGAGACACTAGAGCAATCTGATCCCAAAAGTAGTAGAAGAGAGGATATTAGCAAAATAAGGGACAAATATCCGTAATCAAGATTAGGAAAATGATAGAGAAAATCAACCAGTGAAAAAGCTGGTTTTTTGAAAATATCAATAAGATTGATACATCCCTAGCTAAATTAACTAAGAGCAACAGAGAGAAAACCCAAATTAACAAACTTAGAAATGAAAATGGAGTTATCACTATTGATACCCAAGAAATCCAGAGAATTATAATGTCATAGTTCAAAAAATTTTACTCGGAGAAATTTGACAACACAAAAGAGATGGATGAATTCCTAAGTAAACACAACTTACCTAAATTGAATCAGGAAGTTGTGAATTATTTAAATAGTCCTATAACATATGAGGAAATTGAGGAAGTAATCTCCAATCTTTCCACCAAAAAAGGTCCTGGACCAGATGCGTTCAGCACAGAGTGCTACCAGACATTTAAGGAGCTAATAACACCAATACTCCTTAAACTGTTCCACCAAAGAGCAAAGGAACACTACCAAATTCCTTCCGTGAAGTTAATATTGTCTTAATCCTAAAACCTAATAAAGATACACTTAAAAAACAAAACTATAGGCCAATCTCCCTGATGAACACAGATGCAAAGAATCTAAACAATGTCTTAGAAAATTGGACTCAGGGCTGGAGAGGTGGCTCAGGGGTTAAGCCTCCGCCTTGCAGGTGGAAGGTCCTGAGTTCAGATCCCAGATCCCACGTATAGACGCCAGGCAGAAGCGGGGGCGGCCTGTGCTTCTGGTCCTGGTAGGGCGGAGCCTGTGAATCCCGGGGCTGAAGGAGGTGGAGGCGTCCATGGTGGTTCCCGATTCGTCCATGGTTCTACACATACACAGACACAGACACAGACACAGACACAGACACAGACACAGACACACACACACACACACACACACACACACACACACACTAGCAGCACTGTTTACAATAGCACAGTCATGGAATCAACACAAATGTCCAACTGTTGACTAATGGATAAGGAAACTGTGATAGGTACATCTATACAATGGAGTACTACTCAGCCACCAAAAATGATGAATTACTGGAATTTGCTGGGAAATGGATGTCATTAGAAACAATTATATTAAGTGAAGTATCCCAAACCTAGAAAGTTAAGCGCCGTATGTACTCCCTAATAGGTGGCTCCTAGTACCAAACTCTCCCAGCCCACATTGAGACACTCAAAGGTAAACCCATGTAATGCAGTAATTACAAGGATTACGAACAGGAGGGATGGGGTTGGAGGGCCACAGCAGACACAAGGAGAGAGGGGACCATGTTGCAGCAGAGAAAATAGGCCTCCAAGGAATGCACGTAAGTAATGTGACACCTGGTTAAGTTCACAGACATTCGTTCTTGATCATGTACAACTGAGGGGGTGTGATCTCACCAGAAGGGGAGGGAATATAGTCTGGCAGATGAAAGGTGATCATTTTGCAAATGGGTGACTGACCCCTCCCTCACCGAAGTTTCCTGCTTTTATTACATCTACCCTTGAATGTGGTATTATAACAAGACTCCAGTTTAACAGCTTTTTGTCTCTGGCCAGGGGGTGACATACAGTACCCAGCAGGATGAAGTGAAGGGCATTGCAGGAGCAGCAAAACTGCAAAAGAAAATCAACAAACCACAATCCAGAACTTCAGAGACTCTATATCAACCACATAGAACTAGGCCAGCCTAATCTCCCCCCATCCTGAAGCTCAGGGCCATTTGCGGAAGAGGGGGCAGTAAGGTTGTGAAAGCAAAAGGATGGGAGGAGCAATGATTTACAAGATTCTCCACACTAGTTAGGGCCCAAGCAATCATAATAGGACTTTGCATGCCCTGCGCAATGTCCAACACACTGTTGACCTCACAAAGTCTAGCATCAGCTAAAGGCACCAAGATCCTTGGAGGTAAGGGATTGACAGCCACAGTAGTATTCCTATGCTTAAGGGGAACATGAGAAAGGGTTCAGGGAAATGCCACTGGGTCCTTGTATGTCATCAGAGAGGAGGACCAAGAGGAGAGTTAGGCATACACAATAAAGGACTTTCTGGGAATTGGGGGGGAGGCGCTGGGGGATGGGGAAGGAGGGAGGGGGAGCAGGGGGTTTGGGGGGAGGAGGAGGGAGGGAGGGAACTGGTCTACCTATTAAGTTTGTATGAGCAGAAATAATAAAAAATGTATTAAAAAAAAAGAAAATTGGACTCAAAAACATATCAAAAAGATCATCCACGGGGATCAAGTAGGCTTTATCCCAGGCACACATGGTTGTTTCAACATACGCAAATCAATAAATGTAATTCACCATATAAACCAATCCAAATTTCAAGACCACATGATACTCTCGATAGATGCAGAAAAAGCTTTTGACAAGATCCAAGAGCCCTTTATGATCAAAACCCTAGAGAAGGTTGGAATGGAAGGAACTTTTATTAATATAATAAAAGCTGTATACAACAAGCCAACAACAAGGATTATACTCAATGGGGAAAAACTGGAAGCATTCCCACTTCGATCAGGAACTAGACAAGACTGTCCACTCTCACCACTTCAATTCAATATTTTAATTGAAGTCTTAGCTGAAGCCATAAGAAAAGAAAGGTACATAAAACAGATTCAAATTGGCAAGGAAGAAGTCAAATTATCTCTATTTGCAGATGACATGATCTTATATCTGAGTGATCCCAAAAACTCCACCAGAAAGCTCCTGGAACTAATACAGAAGTTCAGCAGGGTGGCAGGATACAAAATAAACATACAAAAATCAGTGGCCTTCCTATATGTCCAGAATGAAAGAAGTGATAATGCCCTGAGAGAGTCAATCCCATTTACTATAGCCCCTAAAAAAAATGAAATACTTTGGTATAAACCTAACCAAGGAAATAAAAGACCTTTACAATGAAAACTTTAAACCCTAAAGAAAGAAATTGCAGAAGACACCAGAAGGTGGAAAGACCTCCCATGTTCCTGGATTGGCAGAATCAACATCATAAAAATGACCATTCTACCAAAGGCAATATACAAATTCAATGCTATACCAATTAAAATCCCAAAGCAATTCTTCAAAGAAGTTGACCAAACAATCTCAAAATTCATATGGAGGCACAAAAGACCCAGGATAGCGAAGACAATCCTGAGTACCAAAAACACTGCTGGAGGTATCACCATACCAAACCTTAGTCTATACTACAAATCCATAGTTATAAATATAGCCTGGTATTGGCTCCAAAATAGATACACAGATCAATGGATTAGGATTGAAGACCCAGATATAAGCCCACACAACTACAGCCATTTGATCTTTGACAAAGGGACCCAAATATCCAATGGAAAAAGAACAGCATCTTCAAGAAATAGTGCTGGCAAAACTGGATCTCCACATGTAGAAGATTAAAACTGGACCCGTACTTGTCACCATGTACCAAAATTAATTCCAAATGGATCAAGGACTCAATATAAGGCCAGCAACTATAATAACCATAGTTGAAAGGGAGGAAACTTCCTTGAGTTGATTGGGCTAGGCCAATATTTCCTAAATGGACATCCAATAGCACAGTCAACCAACACTCAACAGATGGGATCTTGTGAAATTAAAGAGCTTCTGTTCAGATAAAGAGATTATACTCGAGCACAAAGGCAACCCACAGAATGGGAGAAAATCTTCACTAACCACATATCTGATAGAGCTCTGTTATCCAGAGTGCACAAAGAACTTAAAAAACTAAACACCAAGGAAACAAATGGTCCTATTAAAAAATGGTCTAACAAATATCTTAAAAAATCCTCCACATCCTTAGTCATCAGGGAAATGCAAATCAAAACTTCCCTGAGATATCATCTCACCCCTGGCAGGATGGCAAAAATCCACAATACAAACAACACCAAGAGCTGGAGAGGATGTGGAGAGAGGGGAACTCTCCTACATTGCTGGTGGGAATGCAGGCTCATACAACCACTCTGGTGAGCTCTCTGGCGATTCTTAAAGAAATTAAAGATTGAAATGCCATATGACCCTGCTATACCATTACATACAGCAAAAATTCACCTTGATAGCACAAGCACGACCATGTTCATAGCAGCGCTGTTTACAATAGCGAAGTCATGGAATCATCTCAAATGTCCAACAGTTGTAGAGTGGATAAGGAAAATGTGGTACACTACTCAGCCATCAAAAATCATGAATTAATGCAATTTGCTGTGTAATGGATGGGATTAGAAACAATTATATTGAGTGAAGTATCCCAGACATGGAAAATTAAGTGCCATATGTACTCCCTAATAGATGGATCCTAGAAACAAACCCACTTAGAGACCCTCAAAGACAAATCTCTATGATACCTACAGTAATTGTAAAGTTTATAGACAGGAGGGATGGGGAAGTAGGGCTCCACTAGAAACAAGGAGAGAGGGGACCATTTTACAGCAGAGAAAATAAGCCTCCATCAAGGACTGCAAGTAAGTTATGAGACATCTGGTTAAGTTCACAGACTTTCCTTCCTGATCATTTACAACTGATGGGGTATGATCTCACCAGAAGGGGAGGGTATATAGCCTGGCAGGTAGAAAGTAACCATTTTGCAAATGGATGATTGATCCTCTCTCACTGCATTTTCCTACTTTTATTACATCTACCTTTGAAGATACTCTTATAACAAGACTCTAGTTTAGCAGCTTTTTATCTCTGTCCAGGGGGTGACATCCAATACCCTTCAGGATGGAGTGAAGGGCATTTGGCAGGAGCAGAAAAACTGAAAAAAAAATCAACAAACCCTAATCCAGAACATCAGAGACTCTATATCAACCACCTGGAACTAGGCCAGCCTAATTTCTCCCCATCCTGAAACTCAGGGAAATTTTCAGAAGAGGGGGCAGTAAGATTGTAAGAGCACAAGAATGGGAGGAGCAATGATATGCAAGATACTCCACACAAGTTATGGCCGAAGCAATCACAATAGGACTTTGCATGCCCTGTGCTCTGTCCAACACACTATTGACCCCACAAAGTCTAGCATTGACTAAAGGGACTAGGATCTTTGGAGGCTAGGGACTGACAGTCACAGTAGTGTTCCTAAGCTTAAGGGGAACCCAGGAAAGGGTTCTGGGAAATACCCCTGGGTCCTTGCACCTCGTCAGAAAGGAGGACCCAGAGGAGAGTTTGGCATGCACATTAAAGGATGCTCCGGGGATTGGGGGGAAAGCCACTGGGGGGGAGGCACTGGGGGATAAGGAGGGAGGGGGAGGGGAGGGGGGAGCAGAGGGGTTGGGGGGAGGTAGAGGGATGGGGAGGGGAGGGGGGAGCAGAGGGGTTGGGGGGAGGTGGAGGGAGGGAGGGTACCGGTGTACCTAAGTTTGTATGAGGAGAAAAAAAAAGAAAGCTCAAAGCAGTTTATATTCTGTTCTCATATTTTTCATTCTCTCTCTCCATCTCTTTGGAATATTACACATTCAGCAAGAAAGGGAATTCTACATTTAGTGGTGTTACTTGGGATGCAGTTTAGATCTGTGTTTACATCTATGGAAATGATGAGTGTGGTAAATGATGAACACTTGTTCGTGTGAGTTTATATCATTTATATCTTCTATGAAGAAGGATAATTGCCTCAGTTGGATAGTGCATTCAAAGCTTTTATTACACCCAACATACTAAGTGTGTCAAGGACTCCAGGAGGACAAGCAGTGGAAACTAAAGAAACAGAAAAAGGAAGTGAGGACATACATAACATACATATGTGGACATAATGTAAAAGCAACATGGTTCACTAGCTCCTGTGCAGGCATCTTCATTACTACTGAAGCGATTGGACAAAAAAATGTTTACAGAGCCATGTAAGTACCAAGTACCAAGTACCCAGTACCAAGAAGCATCTTCACACTTTACTTCCTCAATGACAAGGGTAATATTTCCTCCATGCTTACAACTCCCAAAGTTGCAGGGGTCCTCCGAGATAACCTTTAAGGTTTTGTAGGAGTTTTTCTGCTTTTTCTTAATACCACTGCATCTCATTATCAATGTCTGTGATGATTTTTCAAACAATGCTTTGTCTATTGTAGACACTGACAGAGTCTTATGCTGGTGCTTGTGAACTATATTAGAATACAGGTGTGTCTATTCATGGAAGAAAATAAGAAAGGTCAATCATATGTGTCATAATTGGAGAATATGGAAAATATCAATTTCTTATGAAAGAGCAATATCTTGTAAAATTCATTTTTTGCCTTCAGAGATTGTGAGGATATATTATATAAGAGAATGTGTAAATTGCATCATCAGTAGTAGTTGAATGTGGAGGCCATGTTAAAAGAAGCGGAGTGCGAGACTTCATACACAGGTCCAGCATGGTCTTCTCTCCATGGCTATTTAAGAATGTGTACACACACATCACAGACCCCTGCACAAGGACTGACCCCTGCACAGGCCGTGATAAAGTCCTCAGGGAAGTGGGCTGTGCTCTGGGTATGCAAATCAGTGGCAGCTGGGCAGGGGGCACAGCTGCAGGGCTGACACATGTGATTGACTCTGCAAGAGCTCAGTAACCCCGAGTATCCTCATTCTTCCAGGAAAAGTACAGATTTGCCCTCACAGATGATGATTCTGATGGGGGGATTCAGAGAACACAGTCAGGCTGCTGTCTGGGGAGTGGAGTTATGGTCCTTTCCTTGTGCTTTCTCCCATGCATTTCTCACTATCATTACTTCAGCTGAGAGTTATTCTTTCTGTGAATGTTAAAGACATTTCAGAAGCCTTTTACATTCAGTCCTGTGGGTTTTGGTTAGGCCCTGATCATTTTGGTGTGCTTATTTGTGAGGAACACTGCTCAGATACTAAGAGATGTGAAAATGATAATAAATGACTGTGTCCATAAAAGAGATTATAGATAGATGTCAGATAGACTTCAAATTTTTAAGTTAAAAGTTATCATACAATATACAAAAAATACTGGCCAGATAAGCGAAGTACCATCCAGGTGTGAGGCGTTTCTAGGGCTCCTCTCTCATCTCCAGAGAAGCAGATTTGGTCTCAGGTTCTGAAGGTCTTTTCTCAGCACCTCCATTCAAGACAGCTGCATCAGGGCTGTACTCTCTGCACTTATGAAGATCTCAGAAGTGTTTCTTAAGCTGTGGCCATGATCCATTTCTGTATGAGATGTGTCCAGAACCATTTGAACTTTCTTCTTTTAAAACCTTATTTATTTATTATTCATTCATTCACTCTGTGTGTGTGTGTGTGTGTGTGTGTGTGTGTGTGTGTGTAACAGGGCACTATGGGGCTGGAGAGGTGGTTCAGGGGTTAAGCCTCTGCCTTGTAGGCAGAAGGTCCTGAGTTCACATCCTAGACTCCATGTATAGATGCCAGGCGGAAGCTGGGGCGGCCTGCACTTCTGGTTCTAGTAGGGCGGAGCCTGTGAATCCCGGGGCAGAGTAAACAAGGAGGAGGTGGAGGCGGTCCATGGTGGTTCCCGAATTCATCCGTGGTTCTACACACACACAGATACATACATACACACACGCACAATTGAATGAATAATAAAATAAATAAAAAATAATAAAGAAAAACAAGGGCACTATGTGTCCCCATGGAGGATCAAGGGTGACTTCGGGAATCATCTTGGGTTGCTTGTACCCCTTTTGGCTTCCTTCTGGGTTTTGCCAGGAGAAAAGAACCTGAGTCAGAAGAGCAGACTTTACTGTTTCCACCTGGCGTTTTAAGTGGAACTTGGATCCAAACTCAGGACTCAGGAAGAACAGTTCACACCCATACCAGAGACCAAGGGTAATGGCCTCACATATTCACAGAATAGAGGCAGCAATGCTTGATTGCAAGACCAGAACGTCTGGCCAAGAATACTGAAGTGTGCTAACTTGCTCAACCAGCTCCCTCTATTTTACCACCTGCCTAAGGATTAGTCCCACCCACTATGGGCTGGGCCCTCCCCATTGATTATTCAATCTTCCCCAGGCTTTCTCAGGGTTTTATTTGACTACTCACTCATTCCTCACAATAGTGTCCAGAGCTCACGTCCTCAATTCTCAAGCTGATGTCTATATCTAGCTATGATACCCATGAACACACAGGAAATAAAACTGTGATCATATGTAGAACACGTTCTTAAACTGGACTTTCGTTGCAGGTTCCACAAGACACTCACTGTTGGGCCTCATCAAGACCCTGGACAAGGCCTGTTGGAACTTCCTGAGCTGGCTAGAGTTTCATGATCTGTTTAAGCTGCCTCACCAGCATAATTCAGCACAGCCTTGTGGCTGATGTAATATAGCCTTTGGTAGCAACAGTAACTGGCCCATAGTAATGCCCCACTAGCCCATAATAATCTCATGAGACTACAAATCTCGCGAGACTATGCCTTCTACAGTTGGTGCTGTTAACTGCCTAGCTGAGAGGGCCAATCTGCAAAGACTCAAGCTAGGATTTATGGGATGTCGGGTGGGGCATATAAGGGCCTGACTGTTGGAATAAAGAAGCTTTTCCTGCTTTGACAGAGCTCCAGGCCTGGTGTCTTTTTCCCCGGTAGTGAGAGGGGTCAGGGCCGGCAACACTCATCTTCCCGCTTAGCCCCGGGTTGTGCCTGGGTAGACCAGCACTCCCTTCTACACTAGCTGCCGAGAGCCTGGCAACTCACCATAAAACATTTTTTATATTTAGACCATCTGGTTAATAATACAAAGTTCATCATACCTGACACTAGATTTCTTATGTTGTGAGTAGTAGACATATACCTTTACTGCAGTAATATAATGATAGAGCATATAACTAACACTGTCCTGATTGATGGAGAACCATTATTACAATGCCATATTCAAAATATATATTGCCTTTGACTAGAACATGCAAGTGAGATCAATTCTAAAGTTATCATCACAGATTACAGAAAGAATTCATTTATATGTGACTTAACTTTTTTCTAGTGAAAATATATTATTCATGTTTTGCCACTTAAATATTACTGAGGTTACAAAGAAAGCAGTTATGAAAGGGATGTAGGAAATAAAAAAAAGAAAAACCGTGATGTTCACAAAGTCAAAAAAGCACAGCACAGAGTTTGTATGTTAATAGCATCTGAGTGAGAAGAGGAAAGGATTTAATGTTACACAGAAAAATCTTCACACTTTCTACTTGAGTACATGCTCATCCAATTTTTCATTCTTCTGTAATTTGTGACAAATTTACAGTGGAACACATGTATCATCTGAGGAGAGAGAGGAACCCATCAAGCAAGGATGTGCCAATGTGATGAGTCTGTAGGAAAGGCAGATATCTCTACAGACTCAGGATGCTTCTGGGACCCTGTCAGTACCACAGGCTTCCTTGATGGATATCTGCATCCTGAACATTGGTCACCCTCTCTACAACTCCATTGCTGGAGTGGTACAGGTCACCCTCTGCTTACAATGTCACTTCAGGCCACATGTTCCCAACATGAATCATGTGGTCTCTGCTGGATCACATCTTGGAGCAGAGTAGGTTTCAGATGTTCTGTTTGGGGGGTATGTTTGGCTGAATGGGAATGAGTGATAGGACTTAGGTCTTTTGAAATCACTAAAGTAAACATCACTACCTTTGAGACTGTGGATTCAAAGCCTTGCTTCATGCATGGACTTCCTGTGATCTTGCAGCAGTAGAGGTTGATCTTGCAAGCTAGACCATGTTCCTTTCCTCAATGATTCTTCGCAGGAAGTCAAAGAAATCTTTATATGACTGCAGCAGTAATAACCATCCCTACTATTGTGCCAAACTCATCAAATCAATGTCCAAATCTGCAATATTTGCCCTCTGCTATATTACAGGTATGCTGCCACCACCACTGGCTGGACAGAGTCTTAAATTCTTGACACTCAGACAACTATTTTGTGTCATTCTGGGTGTTTCAGTGTGTATTTGGAAACTCTCCAATCTTGTTTTGAAATTGAAAATTTATTAATTTTAAAGACTGTCTCAGTGGTATTCCAAGTAATACAAACAGAAACATGTTGTTTCTTCTGATATTAACCTAGGAAAGTGTAATTACAGACAAACACCATCACTTTCATTGCCTTTGACAAGTGACCCCTAAGAGTAGTGAGTATATAATCCTTTCTGTACTGTTTTATGCCTTAAAGGTGTGTATTAAAAATGCAAAATGAAATTTTAGAATCATGGGGAAAACTCTAAATGCTACCAAATCCTCAGTCATGATGGAGTGACAGGATGTCTGGTTCACATGAAAACTAGCTACCCTGACAATTTCCATCAGAAGATCCACTGTAGTCTTCACAGCCAGGCTATATCTGAGCCATGTTACCAACAGATGTAAGCACCAGGGGAGCAGTTGGGGCGACACAGCTTTACACTTCTGCTTCTCAGCATGGTTTATGGTATGGCTTGTATCACTGTTACTCTGCTGACAGTAGTAAGATGCAAAATCTTCAGGCTGCAGGTTGCTGATGGCAAAGGTGAAATCTGTCCCTGATCCACTGCCACTGAACCTCAGAGGGACACCTGATTCCAAGGTGGTTGCATATCTGATCAGGAGCTTCACAGCTTTGTCTGGCTTCTGTTGATATCAATTTAAGTTATTGCTTATGCTCTGACTGGCCTTGCAGTTGATGGTGACTCTGTCTCCTGGAGATACAGCCACAGATGGGGTCTGGGTCAGTTGAATGTCACATCTCACACCTGGCATTGGAAATAGAACAAAAATCAGAAACTGCATAGCGTTAACTAAGTAAAAGCAGGTTTTCCTAAACATCCCAAAACAATGATAGGGAATCCCACAAACACACTCAATTCTATCCTTCATTACCTGAGAGCCAGAGGAGCAGGAGCCCCAAAAGCTGAGCAGGGACCTTCATATCCATGCTATGTTCTGACTCAGACTGACCCCTGCACAGGCTGTGACCAGCCTGATAAAGTCCTCAGGGCAGTGGGCTGTGCTCTGGGTATGCAAATCAGCAACAGCTGGGCAGGAGCCACAGCTGCAGGGCTGGCACATGTGAGTGACTCTGCAAGGGCTCAGTAACCCTGAGTGTCCCCATTCTTCCAGGGCAGTGTAGATTTGCCCTCAGACATCTTTCTTCTGTGGGAGTCTGAGAACACAGTCAGGATGCTGTCTGGGGAGTGGAGTGATGGTCCACTTCCATGAGGTTTGTCCTATGCCGTTCTTTCTAGCTTCACTTTAAGCAAGAGTCAGTGTTTCTGTGGATGTGGAAGATTGTTTTAGAAGTCTTTTGCATTTCATCCTGTGGATTTTGTTCAGGCCCTGAACTTCTTGGTGTGCTTATTTGTGAGCACCATTTCTGGGGATAGAAAGAGATGAGAAACTGATAATATAAGTCTGTGCCAATAAAAGACATAGATTGATATTACACTGGCTTCAAATTTTTAAATGAGAATTTATCACATAATATGTACAAAACAGTGTCTGGAAAAGCAAGGGCACAGGGGGTCCCTAGTTTTGTCTCTCATATCCAGAGCAGTACACTTGGACCTCAATTTGTGTTTGTCTTTTTTTTTCTCTCTTTTTTCTCTCTTTTTTCTTTCTCTCTTTCTTTCTCTCTCTCTCTCTCTTTCTTTCTTTCTTTCTTTCTTTCTTTCTTTCTTTCTTTCTTTCTAATATTTTGGCTGTTTATTGTGAAGATGGCTGTGATATAAAGTAAAATACAACCTGAGGGGATAAATGCACAAATAATGCTCATTAAATCATAATAAGTGAAATATGCTCTCTTCTGAAACTCCAGAAAGGAGTTCTGATACCCTGAAGGTTCTTATATGTCTGAAAAGGGAGGTTGGGTAAAAAACCCAGCAAGAAAAACTACCTTGAAACCTTGTAAACTTATCTTAAAGAACAAAAACTCTTTTCTTCCCAAGAAGTCATTTTTGATCTTCAAAATGTGCCTTGTTTTCTACAAGAAACTCAGGGTATTTAGGGTCTTTCCTTTGCTAGAACAGCAACTGCTGTCATAAGACAGGCAGAAGTGTCTGCTCCGGGCAGGTGTGAAGTGGCAAAGATGGTAGATCCACGTTGTTTTGATAATTTTTCTGCACTTGATTTTCTTATTTTCTACTTTCCTCTGAGCATTGTCTGTGTGACTGTCCTCAGATTGAGGACTGTGTAACCTGAGTTTGTCCCCCAGGATCTGATCTGAATCCAGTGCAGACCTGCAGCCCACTGGATGCCAGTCCCCTGGAGCAGCACAGGAGCAGCGTGGAGCATGACTGGCCATCACTTCACATCCAGGGAAACCTGGTCACCCCAAGTCCTATGAAAAAGCAGCAGCAGGAGGAACAGTAGCCAATTAAGCACCTGGTCCTCAGGTTCTGGTGGCCATTTCCCAGCACCTTTGTCCAAGACAGCTGCATCAGGACTGTGCTGTCTGCACTTAGAAAGTCTCAAGTGTTTGCAGCACTGTGGCCATGATACGTTTATGTGTGAGGTTTGTCCAATCACTTGGGTCCATTTCTGCTTTCTTATCCTTCTTGGGTGAGTCTCTTCAAAAAGCAAAGTTTTTTCTACACCAAGAACTGAGATCTCCTGGAATCCATTGTGTCCCATGTAATGTGCATCTTAGTGTTTAACCCACCTTGTCAGTTTCTAATGGAGAATAGCTGCGAGCAACAGGTGGAATGACTCATGAGTCATTGAAAGGAACAGAATGCTACAAGGTGAAAGGTGAAGCCACACAGTACAGAGAAGAATCCTCAGCACAGAGCAAAGAGGAAAGCTGTATTTTTCTCTATGTTTCAGTGGAGTGAGGAAATGGGTCCCCACATGGGAATTTGCAACAGGGGAACATTTTCCTCCCATGAGTGCAGGATGCGATCTCTGGGGAAGGAAGAGCATGACACCCTCTGATAGGTCCACATGGGCATCAACTAGATAATTGAAATGTTGAGCTCTGGGCACAGTTCTGAAGAATGAGTGGTTGAGTTAAGCTCTGTACAAGCCTGCAGGAGATTGTCCGATTGATAGGGAAGACTCTCCCATGGTGGGCGGGACTTTTCCCTGAGTAACTGGATAAGTGAAAGTAAGGAGATTCATGGAGTTGACATTCTTTCTCAGACTTTGTGAGATATGCTGGTCTTGCAAGTGGGAATTGTTCCTCAGCAATGGATATAATATAATAGTTTCCTTGACTCTTGATGCTAATAAAAGCTCTCCTGCCAAGCTGGCCTAAGACATGTAGCCAGGCTATCATAAGAGAATATAACTCTTGCTCCACTTGAAGCCATTAGTTCATGAATATCTTGACAGCAGGCAAGCAAAGTACCACAGACCTACACGGCATCAGACGATGCTTGTCACCATTGTAAGAATAAGCAGCTTACTGCAAGGTGCACAAACTTCCCTTCAGTGGTTCCTACTCTGTATAATCTTAAGTCACTGTTCTGCTTGACATCCACTGACTAAATGGACTCTATGTAATTCTTTTCAATGATTGATTGATTTGGTTGGAAACAGAAGATGAGATTGAATGACAAGGGTCTGTCGCAGTACTTATGTGAAGATGCAAGGACTACTTTGTTGGGTCCATTCCCCCTTCTACCATGTGGGCTCCTGGGATGGAGCTGGGTTTGCACACAGGCAGCTTTACCCACTGAGTCATCCTGCTATCTCTGCACTTCATTCCTGATTTGTGGACTTCCATGTTCTACACCATGACTTCCACTGGGTGACTGTGTTAGACTCATCTTCCCATTGATGAACAAAGGCAGGACTCAGACAACTCAGAGGAACAAGGGCTTTCTTGTCTCTTGAAGTGCCTGGGTGCAGTTCAGCAGTATGCATGAGCACTCACACCAGTATCAGTACTTAAAGAAAGAGGCCACACCATTTCCACAGGATTGCTGAAAAAGGGACATACTTCCTCACTTTCAGCATTCCTGAAGTAGGCAAAACATATACTGCACTTTACCTGTGTTCTTGCCTATAAATTTACAGCCTAACATTTAGGGAGGAACAATGGATTTTTCTTTTTACTATTGGCCCCCAGTATATCTTAATTGAACTGGTAGAAGAGTTCACACGAATTCAAGAGTCCAAAGGAAATGACCTGATCTTATTCACAAGACTGCTGAGATAGGCAAAATTTCTCACTTGCCAGGCAGCATATCTAGGGAAGAATACTGAAGTATGTCAACTTCCTCAACTGGCTCCCTCCATCTTATCCACCTGCCTAGGGACTACTTCAACCCACTATGGGCTGGACCCTGCCTATCAATCATTCAATCATCTGCAAGTGCTTTCAGGCATTTAGTTGAATGCTCATTCTTACAAAGCTGCCCAGAGTTCATGATTTCAATTCTCAGTTTGAGGCCAATATCCAGCAATGACACACATGAACACACAGGAAAATAAAACCATGAGTATATGTAGAACATGCTGTAAAAGTGGTCTTTCATTGCATGTGGTGCAATTCACTTGCCATAAAACTTTTGATTATATATAGACAACTTTGTTAATAATACCAATTTTATCACAGCTGCCATGGGATTCCTTATGTTGTGATAGTAATTCAACCCAAATATATTCCAGTTCCAGGAATAAAATTAGCATTATCATACAGCAGGCAGAGTCATGAGTGAGCCAGAAGCCTTATTGGAACAATATATTTAAAGCATGTATTTCCTGTACTGCTTTGATTACAATGTACAAATCATTTTCGTCTTATCATAATGGATAACACACATAGTGGATTACACACAAAGAATTCATTTATTTGTGACTGAACACTTTCTTCTGTTGATTATATACTATTAATGTTTCCACCACTTAAATATTACTTAGGATATGCTGAATGCAATCATGACACCCAAGTGTAAGGAAGTAGGAAAATAAAATCTAAGCAACTGATACCTAGGTTCACAATGTCACAAAACATCAGAGTGAGAAGAGGAAATAATTCAAAGTTACACAGGAAAAAAATCCACATGTTCTATTTGAGTACATGCTCATCTGATCTTTCATACTTCTGTAATTGGTGACAAATTTACAATGGGACACATGTATCATCTGACACAGAGAGAGGAAGCCACCAGGCAAAGATATACCAAGGAGATGAGCCTGCAAAGAAATTCAGATATTTCTACACACTCAGGATGCTTTCTGGACTCTGTCAGTTCCACAGACTTCCTTAATGTGTGTCTGGATCCTGTACATGTTCTCACACTTTTGGCTCCGTTGCTGGAGTGGTATAGGTCACCCTCTGCTTACAATATCACTTTAGGCTCCATGTTCCCAAAATGAATTGTGTGGTCTCTGCTGGGTAACTTCTTGGCACAGAGTGGATTTAAGATGTTTTTTGGGGGGATGCTTGGCTGAATGGGAATGAGTGATATGACTTCAGGTCTTTGGTCCATGAATGTCCCTCCACCCTTGATACTGTAGACATTAAACTTTGCTTCATACATTGACTTCCTATGAATCTGGCAGTAATTAATGTTATGTCTTGTAAACTAGACCATGGACCTTTCCTCACTGATTCTTCACAGAATTCAAAAGGTTTCTTTATATGACTGCATCAGTAAGAACCATCACTAGTATTATGCCAAATGCATCAAATCTTTGCCAAAATCAGCAACATTTGTTCTTTGCTATGTTATAGTTATATTGCTTTCACCATCAACTAGACAGAGTCTTAAATTATTGACATTAAAACAACCACTTTGTGACATTCTTTGTGGTTCTGTGGGTGTTTGAAAAATCCCACATTTGTTTTGAAATTCAAACTTTCATAATTTTGAAGACTGTCTCTTAGTGGTATCCAAGTGACACAAACCAGACTTGGAGCAATAGGATCTTTCTTCTGGCATTACCTTAGAAATGTTTAACTACTCACAAAACATGAGTCTTTGAACAGTGACCCCCCCAAGAATATCGAGTATAAAATCCCTTCTGCGCTGCTTTATGCCTTAAAAGTATATATTAAAAAGGCAAAGCAAAATGTTAGGATTGTGGGGGAAACTCTAAATGCTACCAAATCCTCTGTCATGATGGACTTACTGCAGATGAGTGAGAGGACATCTGGTTCACATGCAAACAAGCTTCCATGAGCATTTTTCACTAGAAGATCCACAGAAAGCTTCACAGTCAGGCTGCATCTGAGCCAAGCTTCCAGCAAGTGCCAAAAGCTGGGGATCAGTCCAGGCAGCACAGCTTTACACTTCTGCTTCTCAGTGTGGTTTATGTTATGACTTGTATCACTGTGGGAGGAGTATCATATTCCTGCTGACAGTAGTAACCAGCAAAATCTGCAGGCTGGAGGTTGGTGATAGTGAGGGTGAAATCTATGCCAGATCCACTGCCACTGAACTGTGAGGAGACTCCAATTTGCAAATTCTTTGCAGCATAGATCAGCAGTTGAGGAGCTTTGTCTGGCTTCTATTGATACCAGTTTAAGTTATATCCTATGTCCTGACTGGCCTTGCAGTTGATGGTGACTCTGTCTTCTGGAGATGCAGCCACAGATGGAGTCTGGGTCAGCTGGATGTCACATCTCACACCTGACATGGGAAATATAACAACAATAAGACACTACATATTGATAATTATGTAATAGCAGAGTTTTCTTAAATATATGGCAGCACTACTCACATTAGGCTACAAATCCCCCCTTTCCTGTCCTTTATTACCTGGGAACCAGAGGAGAAGGAGCCCCAGAAGCTGAGCAGGGGCCTTCATGTCCATGCTGTGTCCTGACTGGGACTGACCCCTGCACAGTGTGTGACCAGCCTGATAAAGTCCTCAGGGCAGTGGGCTGTGCTCTGGGTATGCAAATCAGCAACAGCTGGGCAGGGGGCACAGCTGCAGGGCTGGCACATGCGAGTGACTCTGCAAGGACTCAGTAACCTGAGTGTCCCCATTCTTCCAGGGCAGAGCAAATTTGCCCTCTGAGATGATGTTTCTATTGGGAGAGTCAGGGATCAGAGCCAGGCTGCTGTCTGGGGAATAGAGTGATGTTCCATTTCCATGAGGTTTCTCCTATGCCTTTGTTACTAGTTTTACTTCAGCCAAGAGTCAGTCCTTCTGTGAATGATACAGACATTTCAGAAGCCTTTTGAGTTTGGTCCTGTGGTTTTTGCTCAGGCCCTGAACTTCTTGGTTTGCTTGTGAGCAGCACTGCTGGAGATAGAAAGATGTAAATGACAACCAGTAGTTGTGTCCACAGAGAAGATGATAGATAAAATCAAATTTTGGAGTGAGAATTTAAAATAAAGCATGAACAAAACAGTGTCTAGATAAGCAAGGTAAAGCCCAGGCACGGATATTCTGGGGTTTGTCTCTCATATCCAGAGTAGTAGTTAGGATCCTCAGGTTCTTTGGGCCATTTCCCAGCGCCTCCATCTAGGGCAGCTGCATCAGGACTGCACTCTCTGTCCTTGCAATGGTCTCAGGTGTGTTTCTCACACTGCGTCCACGGATAAATTTCTGTGCGATGTGTCCAATCCCTTGGGTCCATTTATACTTTCTTTTCCTTCTTGAGTGAACCCCCTTGAGAAGTGGAGATATTATGTACAGGGCTGTCTCAGATTTCCTGGAATCCATTGTCCCTATAATCTATATGTCAGTGCTTAGCCTCATCTTCAGTGTCTTAGAGAGAACAGTTGTGAACGATTGGGTGAAATGACTCAGAGTCATTGAAAGGAATAAAATTGTTCAATATGAAAGGTAAAGTCACACAATTCAGAGAAAAATCCTCAGCACAGAGTAGACAGGAAAATGGACCGTAGTCTTTATGTTCAAGTGGAGCAAGAAGAGGATCCCCATGTGAGAATTTAGCCCAGGGGAGCATGTGACTTTGGGAAGCATGTGCATTGCAACTTGTGATAATTGCATACAGCTGTCAATTGGAGAGTTAAAGGTTTGAGTTCTAGGCACAGTTTTAACGAATTAGTAGTTGAATTAAGCTCAGAGTAAGCCTCCAGGAGATTGTCTAATTAATGAATAACACCCACTCAGGTGGGTAGGACCTTTGCCTGGGTAGCTGGATAAGAAAGAGGGAATTGATTCAGGGAGTGAACTCTGGAATGGTAAGCTGTGAACAGAAATATTTAAAAAGTAATTATAGAACAGTGAAATGAATATGTGTTTAATATGCTTAGATGTGTCATAGTTAGGCACAGGTGTCAATTTGACAGTTGAGGGTTTGAGCTCTGGGCACATTTGTAGAGAATTAGTGGTTGAGTAGCCAGAGCAAACCTTCAACAGATTGTCTAGCTGATGGGGAAGACCCAGTCCATGGTGGATGGGGCTAGGCCTAGGCCCTGAACAGGTGAATAAAATACTGACAGCTGGTTGAGGAAGTTGGCATCCTTCTGTACACTTGGCTGGACATACTGGTCTGGCAAGTAAGGATTGTCCATCTCTTAGCCATTATGTGGTGATGGTGTGGCCAGTTCCCTTGGCCGTGGTGTTGGTACATGCTCTCCCATCAAGTTGGATTGAGAACTGTAACCGGACTGTCAGTAAGGAAATAAGCCTCTTGTCCCCTTAAGCTGTTTGATAGTCATTTGTTCACAACCATGCAGACTAACTGCAACAATGTGCTATGCTGAGGTTATGGAAACACAATGCAAGTTAAAGAACTTGAAAGGAGACCAAGAAAGGGAAAGATTCCTTTCCAAGGATGTGTCAGGACTTTGTAGTAGCCATTATCACATGATACACTGACAACTTCATACATGCTGGTACATACATTGCCATGTACTCACTGTTATTTTTTCTCAAAGATCTTGCAAACACATTTTCAAGTAAAAAGAAAATCCCCCACTGAAAAAAAATACCCAACAACCAATAGATGAGCTTACCAGCAGATCCACATAACAGAGAGATAGACATTTATCCTTGTTGGAAATTTGAACATATTTTTTGCCTGTGCAGGGGTGTGTGTGAGAGAGAGAAGGTGTACTGTATGTGCTTGTGAAGGCCAAGGAATCATCCTGGATTGCTCTGTCTCCTTATTGCTTGGCCCCTGGGTTTCCCAGGTTTTGCCTTCCAGGACCAGAAATTCATTTCTTCCCCTACCCCCTCTAGAATCTGAAGTCAGGTCCTTTTGCTTATGAGGCAAAGGCTTAACCCTTGAGATATCTCCAGCCCCCAGGAAATTTGAAAATTTTAGGAAAGATGCAGGTTTCTTTCCATATTTTTGTGCTTGCTGGTGAAGAGAAGAGTCTGAAAAGGTAACTGAGGAGCAAGGGAAGCTTTGGGTTATGGGCACCAGGGTCACCTTGACCAACCTTGACTTGCATAAGGCAGAGCTGCAGGTCCTTCCCCTGCTGCTTGTCCCCCTCTTGATTGCTCCCTCAGTTGCAGAGCATGTGATGTTCAATGACCTGCATTTGGGTGGAACTTACAGACAAGGAATGCCCTCCAGAAACCTGTTCTGAGGGGTGAGCTGGGAAATGCAATTGAAGAGCAGGACTAGAAATGTAAATCCCTACACCTCCCCTGTGCCACATGGATGGCCCTTTTCATACATCTGAGATGTGATCTTGGGGTTCTGGCTGGTTTAATTTTTTCTATATTTGCGCCAGTCCCAATTTTCCTTCTGATCACCCTCATCTGAGCTACATGTTGTCTCTTCAATTTCCCTGTCTATCATGTCATTCCCATGTATGTGACAGAGGCAGAATCCACTTGGGAAGCTCACAGATGCTCTCCTGGTGTCTACTTTCATAGTCACTGCTGCAATAACTTCCAGAACTGAACAATGTAGAGCATCAAGGGGACGTGTACTCATGCTCAGGATTTCAGGTTGTAGCTGACCCTGGCAGAGGGACAAGGGAACTGGCCACTCCACCTCCAAAGTTAAGAACTGAGAGAAGAGCAATGACCAGTGCTGCTTGTCAGAGACACAATGCTGGGCAGTTCTCTCTATTTCTCTCTGTGAGTTAATTTGTCCCACATTGATTATACAATCAAGATAATCTCCCAAAGACTTGTGTAGACATGTGCCTTAACCAAATGGTTCTTATTACTTAATTTTTAGTCTTTTGGTGTTTCATACATAAATGCAGTACATTTATAAAATTTTTCTCGCCCTAATATTCAATCCTAACCTCTTTCCTGTTCCCATTACATCCATTCTTCTTCCTTGCTAGTCTCCCTCCAATTCTCATGTAGTTTGCACGTGTGGCCCCCTGAGTTTCATCTGGTTTGTGTTGATAGTTTTCGCCTGAGAACTTAATGGAGCATGAACCATACAGTAGAGGGTGTACTGTTGAGGAAAATATCATCCCTCCTTCCCTTTCCCCCACCATCCAACATTAACCCCAAACATATTCACTCTACATATCTCTTTTGTCCAGAAATGTTAACTAGCCAAATGTTGTCTTCTCAATTGTCCTGTCTATCATGTCTTAAGCTCCAATTGTCGCAAACCTCCACCTTAACATAGCATCAGACACTCAGCATATGGAGTTGTACCTGCTGGTCAGCTTTTAGGAATGGAATGGAAACCCTGTATAGCTGCCTTCCAGCTGGTCAAGGAAAAGACATAGCAACCACTCCTGGTGGTTCTGATCCTCATGGGTTTTATCCAATAGCATCTCAGGTATGAATTGTTTGAAGAGAACTGACATCTGCTATCTTCAGGTTAATGGTTTGGGATATAAGTGACAAATACTACCGAGAATGTTTCTCTAGAACCTAAGTGAACTCTGTAAGAGCAGCAGAGACTGAAGTGTTTGACCTCCAGGAAAACATTGCTCTCCCAGAGGAGAGAGTCATGATCATTTTCTATAGTGAGAGAACTAGGGCCTGGGTATAAAATTCCGTGTAACAATTTGAAAAATCAAGCACATAGTCTTCCATACCTCCCCACTGGATAATAGGCCATTCATACTACATTCTGGCAAGGAGTTTGTCTGTAGTTGGTGCATTCCTGAGACATTAGTGAGAATGAAGTCAAATTTCTCTCAAGGCCACATCATACTCTGTTGTGGTAACTGGAGCCTCAACAGAGAACAAAGGGCACAAGCAGGGCTGAATGATGTGGAAAGTGCATGGCTTTTCCAGAAGTTAAGGTTTTCTGAAAGGAAGACAAAGTAGATGCAATATCTGAAGAGATTAGCTTTACTGAAGAAGAAGGTCCTGCTGCCGGCACTGGGGAAGACAGAAGGGAGATAGGGCTGGAGAGATGACTCAGCAGTTAAAGCACTTGCCAGAAAGCAAAAGGTCCAGACTTTGCAGAGGGGAGCATGATAGATCCCGAAGTTACACCTGGTACCTGACATTAGAAACAATAACCTAATACCCTCCCAGCAATGAGAAGACCATCCTTGAGAGCCAGGAAAGACCCATCACACTGTTGGATACATTCCCAGGCTGTCTGTCCTTCCTTACTTGGAATTCAGAGCAGCCGGAGCACCAGAGGCTGTAAGAGCTCATGTCCATGTCCATGTTGTGTTCTGACTCTTTCTCAGGACGTGGACTATTAAAATATCCTAAACATAGTTTGCTGCATTCTATGCCCAGGCAAATCAGCAGGACCAAGGAAGGGAAACCCCAGAGCAAAGCAATGAGAAGGTAGAACATCCAGGAGGATGATACCGGGTATCACCCTGGGACTCCACAGGCACACACATTCAAGTGCCCTCTTGTGCACACACACACACACACACGCACGCGTGCACGCATGCATGCATGCATGCACATGCACACATGCATGCACGCATGCACACACGCATGCCAGAAGCGCATGCACAAGAAAAGTAAAATGACAATTCTCAGAGTAATTATTTCTCGCATGTACCATTTTTCGTATTTTATCTCTTCAGCTGTATGAATTAAAGTTTTAGAATATATATTATTTTGTTATGTTCCCTAAACTGATGAATCCCTGAGAGAATCACTTTAATATGGGAAAAGATTGTTTTTTAGCTCACGGTTAAGGAGGTTTCAGTCTGTGGCCTCTGGTAATATTTCTCTGCTGAGCATTCCTTGATTATGATGTATCAGAGCGTTGATGAAGAACAGCCGTCTACTATGCGGTAGATAACAAGGAGAGAAGGAAAGAAGGAGAGGGAGAGGGAGAAGGAGAGGGAGAGGGAGAGGGAGAGGGAGGGAGAGGGAGAGGGAGAGGGAGAGGGAGAGGGAGAGAGAGAGAGAGAGAGAGAGAGAGAGAGAAACAGAGAGAGAGAGAGAAGCTAACAATCCAGGAGAATGTGTAGAAGCAGTGATGAGCACCAAGGACCTGCTTCTTCCAGATTTGTCCCACTTCCCAAAGTTTCCATCACTTCCCCAGGTAATATCACTGATTAGGAACAAAATTGGAACACATGATCCTGTAGGCAAAATCCCCTATCCAAAGTAGATTTTGAGTTTTATTATTAGACGTTTTTGGCAAATAATATTAATCTTGTCTCAGCAATAACCACAGTTTTGTTTGTGGGTGTCACTGGCATTGAAGAAGCACAGAAACTAGACACTGCAGACTTTGCAGCCCTACCACTTTGTCAGCCCTGGAGACAGGATCACCATCACCTACCAGACTAATCCCACTGACAAGATGAAGTACAGTTGGTATCAACAAACTCCAGGACAGTCTCCTATAGTGGTGGTTCATAACACATCAATTCTGGCTTCAGGAGCCCACCACGGTTCAGGGGCAGCCATTCTGGGACAGATTTCATGCTCTCTGTCACCAGTGTGCAGAGAAACAATGCTGGCAGTTACTACTGTGCTGAGTGGCCAGGACACCTCAGTGTCCTTCCCCATATAAAACCTCAGGGTCTGTCTGATTCCTGCACAGGACATGAGCCGAGGGGCCTCAGAAAAGCTTCAAGTCCTCTGAAGTCTTTCTTCAGTGTTTTCACGGGAAAATGTCTCCCAAGGATGTCAGCATTCATTTTAATTTCTCATTAATTAGTCTGAGCCCCAAAGTTAGACCTCTCTGGCATTTCTTAAGTCCTGCTTTGTCTGCAAAGGCAACAATCTCCTGTGCACTCACACGAATGCTTCACTCCCATGTCGACTCCAATGATTCCCAGCAGCATCTACTGCTTCCTTCCCAGGCCTGGAGTGTGAGCACTTGCTGTGTTGGCCCCAGACAAGTGAATGCACCAAGGAAAGAGGTAGATGTGGTTCCTGGCACTGAATTTGAAATGTCAGAGACTAAGGTACAAGACTGTGGTGCTATAGAACACAGGGAATACAACCAGAAAATTAATAAATTGACGTGACTATGACCTCACCAATTTATAGCTGGAACTGCAAATGTGTTGAATCTTGGAGATAAAAGGATAGACAGGTGAGGGGAGGGTCTCTATGCGTGGGTCTACAGATGAAGGGCGACATAATCTGCCACAGAAGGCTGAGCTCCTGCTAGAGCAGACAATGCGAAGGAAATCCCAAGGCCACACAATTAGGCAGCATGCAGGAGAGAATCAGATACAAGCTTAGTTAAGGAGTTAAAGGACTTAGTGAAGGGAAGAGAGGTTGCAAGTGTAAGCAGAAAAGAAAGAAGGCAAGAACAAGGGGGCAAGCACAATCATTCATTATGTATGTATAAAGGGAAATTTTTTATTTAAAAATAGAGAGAAGAGGGGCTGGAGAGGTGGCTCAGGGGTTAAGCCTCCGACTTGCAGGAGGAAGGTCCCGAGTTTGGATCCCAGATCCCACGTATAGACGGCAGACGGAAGCGGGGGCGGCCTGCACTTCTGGTCCCTGGTAGGGCGGAGCCTGTGAATCCCGGGGCAGAAGGAGGTGGAGGCGTCCATGGTGGTTCGCGAATTCGTCCGTGGTTCTACACATACACAGACACACAGACACACACATACACACACACAGAGACACACGCGTGCGCACATACACACAGTTGAATAAATAATAATAATAATAAAAAAATAGAGAGAAGAGAGGGCCTCTGACACATCTCAGGATTAAGGTACAAGCTCACAAACATGATAAACATAGTGTGAATTCTACAAGCCCATGAAAACAGTAAAGTTGCCCTATGACTTCACTTGTATCCCTTAGCCTTCTAAGCATGTGTGTATCCTTCTCACTCACTTATTCATGCTCAAAATAGATAGCTGAGCAATTTAAAAAGTGGAAAAGGAAAGCAGACAACTCTGGTCAACAAAAAGACACACTGCATCAGTTAAACCACGTAGTCTATAATTCTGACAGAAAGAATATGTTTTATTGACATACAAAGAAAAAGAAAGCAATACATGACACATACATTAAGTAAAAGAAAAGTTAGGTCAATAAAAACTAAAAAAACAGGCAAATGAAGTAGTTAAAGAATAGTAACCTATCAACTTAGTAAGCACACATGCATTACTACACTAATGCTAATTGAGTGATGAAGTCAGGCAAGGCATGATGGGTAAGGATGTGTCTTTCTCCAGCATCACCTCTGCAGGGCTGGTCGCTGGTGGCTGTTTCAGATGTGATAGCAAAGCTGTGGCTATGGGCAGGATGAGAACATTGTGGCTCTTCTCAGGCAGCCAAGACCCTGATGGACCAGAGCCCTCAGTTGCAGCCAGTTACCCTGAGTTCCCAGCATCCCCTCTCACACAGATGCACAGGGCGTTGTGCTCTTCCCATACAAGCAGCACATTTGGCAGCTGGGCTGCCCCAAGCAGGGAGGTTCTTGTGGTGTCTGTATCACTGTGGAAGGAAACTCTGTTCCTTGAAAGCAGTAATAAACTCCCAGATCCTCAGGCTCCACCCTGCTGATTTTGAGTGTGAAATCTGTCTGTGCCCCACTGCCACTGAATCTGTCTGGGACCCCAGAGAACCGCTTGGAAACCTCATAGATCAGGAGCTGTGGAGACTTCCCTGGCCTCTGCAATATTTGTATTGTACCAATACAAAGAGGTGTATCCATTACTATGTAGGAGGCTCTTACTAGACCTGCAGGAGATGGAGGCTGCCTCTTCAGGGGTGACAGACAAGGAGACTGGAGACTGGGACATCACAATATCACTAGTGGAACCTGAAATTATAAAACACAAGTTCAAAATCAGATACTAATTTCATGAACAGATTTTAAGGCTTCCTTTAGATTATTTGTTTAATTATTTGTTATTATTCTTTGTATAATTTTTGTTCATGACCCAAAATACCTATTTGCACAAAAGTAATGTAGTGAATGTCCTAAAGAGACATTAGACATAACCTACACCACCCCATTTCATTGTGTCAGTCTTACAGGAGCACAAGTCCTGTGGCATCTGGAGTCTTCCCCTCCACAGAAGGGACTTTGCCCTTCCTGGAAGGACCCCAGCCACATCCCCCACATGTAGAATGTATCTGGAAGACTTGGGTTCCAGATTTCACCCACCCTCCCCAGTTCTTCTTCCTCATCTCCCTCACTCCTTACCAGAAATCCAGAGCATTAGAAGCCCCAGGAGCTCCACAGGGAACTTCGTTTTGAGATCAAATGAGGACAGCAATGGGTCAGGGCAAGGACACAGTTGCGCTTTTATCTCAGACAAGGAGAGGAAGGTCCTCACTAGGGAGCAGTATGCAAATACCCTGGTGGAGCAGCTGTGCAGAAAGAGGAGAGAGTTATGTGGGCTTCTCATATTTACAAAAGAATCTGAATTACCCCTTGTATGGAAATTAAAACAGTAAAATAAAAGATTTGGTTTGAAGAGAATATTAGCAACCTCTTCAAAAGTTGTCAGTACAAAAAATATAGAAATTGTGGCCCAGGCCACCGGTTACTTAAATACTCTCTGTATGATCATAAATGTAAATAAAACTATTAGATATTTATATTTTAAGTGTATATCACAAAAGCATGAAAGTAGAAATGAAAATTTAAAAAAACACTAACAGGGGGGAGGGGCGGGGAAGGAAATTTTGGGAATAGTGAGCAGGTCTTTGGTCTTTGTGTCAATGAAATCCTTAGGTGCAACTCAGAATCGTTGTCTTAAGTACATCAAACAGACATAGCTTTATATGGTGATTATCCTTCAGTGAAACCATATAAATACCAGATTCCATTAAAGAGTAGAAAACATCTGATCTACATACACAGTCAATGGCCCTGTATTCTACAAGTATAAACTTAGTGACTTTTATGCCTCAGAATCTGAACATGAAGCTTAAGTTTACCCTTTATATATTCTAGTGGATGTGCTTCTTTACTATGGGTCTCATAGACTCAAGAATTCCGTGGCCACATAGGAAGGAAAAAAACAGCAGGAACTTCATACTTTCCGTGGTTTTGCTTATTATTGGCCCTTCCCTTATGAAAACTCTTTCCATCAGAATTTCTTAACATGTAATTCCAGGTTCTGCTAGACTCTGGTGATAACCATCAAACAGCTTAAGGGAACAAGGGATTTATTTCCTTACAACAGTCTGGTTACAGTTCTCAGTCCAGCTTGACTGGAGAGCACGCACCAACACCAAGGCTGAGGGAACTGGCCGCACCATCACCACATAATGGATGAGAGAGGGATTATTCTTACTTGCCAGACCAGCATGTCTGGCCGAGTATACACAAGAATGCCAATTCCCTCAACCAGTTCTCTGTACTTTATTCCAGGGACTAATGCCACCCACCATGGGCTGGGCCCTCCCCATCAGCTGGACAATCTCCTGCAGGCTTGCTCTGGGCCCAGCTCAATCACTAATTCTCCACAAATGTGCCCAGAGCTCAAACTCTCAGCTGTCAAGTTGCACCTGTACCTAACTATGACAGCAGGCAAGTGTGAGCTACATGTCATAACTGCAGATTAATTGTTTTTTCTATTCTGGAATCTCATTTGAATGAAATATTATATTACATGTTATTGTATGTCACAATAAATTTGCAGAGCCTATTTATTGGATGTTCAGTCATGTTGTTCTGTACATAAATAATGTGTCTCTCTTTATTGCTGCTATTTAATCCTATTTCAGTGATGCAATTTATTTTTCCACCTTTTTTGATATTTTGACTGTTATCAGTTTAATATTTTTTACTATTATTTATTCAATTGTGTGTGTGTGTGTGTGTGTGTGTGTGTGTGTGTGTGTAGAACCATGGACGAATTCGGGAACCACCGGGACCGTCCACCTCCTCCTTGTTTACTCTGCCGGGGATTCACAGGCTCCGCCCTATCAGGACCAGAAACACAGGCCGCCCCTGCTTCTGCCTGGCATCTATACGTGGGGTCTAGGATCTGAACTCAGGACCTTCCGCCTGGAAGGCAGAGGCTTAACCCCTGAGCCACCTCTCCAGCCCCGTGACTGTTATCAGTTTAAATTGTTATAAATAAAGGTGCTATGTGAACTCTTACACTAGCCTTTGTAAACATTGGTGATCACAGCCCAGTGAGTTGGTTGTCAAACACCTCCATTCTCCTTCTTATTTCTCTTATCAATTCCTACCCTACTCATTGTCCTCCAGTGCGTGATTTTCATGGTGATTTTAGTCAGTGATGACCAAATGTTCCTATCAGATCATCAATGAGTCAGCTGATTAGAAACTGATTTTCCTCATTTAGCCTGAGACTTCACAGCCTTGGTCTCAGACACAGATGGTTCCATTGCACTCACTGTCTCTCTGATTCAACTGGGACATATTCCCTTGACCCAGAGCTCCACAAGACACTTAGCGAAGGGCTCCTTCACTTCTTGTCCAAAGTGTTTCTGAATGTAAGCAGTACAGAAGCAGAACTTTGCCTGGTGGTACTAGTGTTCAATGAGGGGACATTGTTAAGTACCCAATCTGCAGTTGAATTGTGGGTGTCCCTTCATTTATATTAAGAACTAAACAGTTTTCTTTTATTACTGTACCTTATTCTCTTATTGTCTTTCCATCCTTCATCCCAGGGGAATTAAGCCTCTGCTCATCAGATTAACCTGCCGAATATTTTCTTTTTTTTCATTTTTTTAAATTTCCGATCATGCAAATTTAACAGGTACACTGGTCCCCCTCCCTTTCTCCACCTCCCTGACCCCCCCTGTTCTCCCCTTGCTCTCTCCCTCCCCATCCCCCATTGCCTCCCCCCCCTCCCCGGAGCATCCTTTAATGTGCATGCCAAACTCTCCTCTGGGTCCTCCTTTCTGATGAGGTGCAAGGACCCAGTGGCATTTCCCAAACCCTTTCCTGTGTTCCCCTTAAGTATAGGAACACTACTGTGGCTGTCACTCCCTAGCCTCCAAGGATCCTAGTGCCTTTAGTCCATGCTAAACTTTGTGGGGTCAATAATGTGTTGGACATTGCACAGGTCATGCAAAGTCCTGTTATGATTGCTTCAACCTGCTGAATATTTTCAAAACTGAACGTGGAAAGCGAAGATACCTGGTCAAAGTAGCTTCATTTCCTTTGTTGACTAAGTCAGACCATACTATTTTGTAAGCTCAGCAACTTACAGGTCATATTTCTGTAATAGTGAAAAATAGTTTTGCCGATCATAATAAAACAGAGGGTGTGAGGAATATGAGTGTTTTTGTTTGTTTGTTCATTTGTTTGCTTGTTTAAGGTTTTTTTTTGGGGGGGGACATAGTGTTGATGCAGTCCAGACTGTTTCATAATTTGCAGTGAATCATAGACTGGCCTTGCATGTCTAGTACAAGGTTTATAGAGGATCACCACTAAGTTTGCCATTGCATGTACACAGGTAATTGAATAACCTTATTAAAAATGTATGCATCAAATGAATATATATGTATATGTATATATGCATGTGTGTATGTATTTTATAAAAGAATAGCCTTAATAGCTAAGATATGGGTCACCCTACATGCCCATCAACTAATAAATGCATAATGCAAAATGTGTTTGATATATATCATGCAATATGCACAAAATAATGTCCAGATAAGCAAAGTACCATCCAGGCCTGGGGCATTTCTAGGGCTCCTCTCTTATCCCAGAGGAGCAGTTTTGGTCCTCAGGTTCTGAAGGTTGTTTCCCAGCTCCTCCATCCATGACAGCTGCATCAAGGCTGTGCTCTCTGCACTTATCAAGGTACCAGAAGTGCTTCTCGGGCTGTGGCTAAGATTCATTTCTGTGTAATATGTGTCCAGACTTGCTTATTTAAAAAAAAAGAATTTATTTATTTATTTATTTATTCTATTAATATGTGTGTGCGTGTGTGTGTGTGTGAGAGAGAGAGAGAGAGAGAAAGAAAGAGAGAGAGAGAGAGAGAGTTGTATGTGCCTGGGGATCAAGGCTAACTTTGGGAATCATCTTGGATTGTTTGTTCCCCTTTTTGTTTCCCTCTGGGTTTTCCAGGCTCCCCCCCCAGGGCCAGAAGAGCAGACCACCACTGTTTCG